>CM062294.1:210998644-211160275 GCA_031216915.1 Pictodentalium vernedei | reverse complement strand
TGTGCCAGCCAGTAATACAGGCCAGGTTGGAATAAAGGTCCCCCCCCCCCCCCCACCCCCCCACCTCCGATGGTCGTTTAAGCAGTTTTTCCCAAAATGCTTTTTTAAGGATTGGGAGTTATTAAATGCAAACAAACAAAAATAGACTACTATAACACACCACCACTGCATACCAAATATTTTGAAGAATTTGGAGTCAATAAATGCAAACAAACAAAAATTGACTACTATAATACACTACCACAACTCCCCTCCCCCCTCCCCACACACACACCCATGTGTCACATAGGCAATTATTCCTGAAATGCATTTTGAAGAATTGGGAGTTATTACATGCAAAAATGAAAATTGACTCCAAAAGACCCACATTGCTTTATGTACTGCATCTTTAATCCTTCATCTAACACAAGTTGAAGCCAACAATACAAATTATTTTTCAGAAACATCAGATTTTTTCATTTTTGACTTCAAACCATGGCTAATTAGTCCTTACTGGAACAAGCTCTTCAGCTTGTTCCATTAATAGGTCATGAGGTATGTTCTGGAGTAGAGAAATGAAAAAATAAAATTTGAATAGCAAATTTTGTATATTTCAAGTGCAGATATGGTAGATACGTTAGGTAAACGGTTAACAAACAAGAGGCCCCACGGGGCCTGAAGCGCTCATCTTGTACAGAACATAATTTAAACAGAGTCCAAGAATGAGTCTACTTTAAGCAAGCCATCTCCATAGGCTACACTGTCAATCCTTGAGTCCCTCAGGAGTGGCAAAAATAATCTGGGCATCATGCCTTTTCTTCAGTTGATCATAAGTAAAATGTAGAGCTCCCCTATGAAGCCCCTTGATACAACCTATGTGGATTAATCTTAGTACCTCTAGAGGGTACTGAATACAAATTTTTTAATTCTTCAGCAAAATGGCCAATTCTGGCTCCCATAGAGAGCCCAAATATTAACCCAGGCTCTTGATTTGAACACAGTTAAATCTGACTTCCCTAGAGATGTTGTGTACCGAATATGAAAGCATTCTCACTGTTGGATCTGAAGAAGAGAAATTGTAAAGAAATCTCTTCGAATTGCACTAAGTTCAAATTTGGGGCTACCATAGCGAGCCCAAATATTAACCTATGGATCCAATTTGAACAAACTTGAATCTGACCCCCCTAGAGATGTTGTATACCAAATGTGAAAGCATTCTGACAAGTGAATCTGAAGAAGATTTTTGAAGAATTTCCCTCATATTGTACAAAGATAAATTCATGTTCCCATATGGAGCCCAAATATTAACCTAGGCACTCGAATTGAACAACCTGGAATCTGACCCTCCTAGAGATGTTGTATACCAAATATAAAAGCATTCCGACTCGTGGATCTGAAGTAGAAGACTTTTAAAGAAATTTCCTCATATTGCACTAAGTAAAAATTTGAGCTACCATAGTGAGCCCAAATATATACTTAGGGATCCGATTTGAACAAACTTGAATCTGACCCCCATAGAGATGTTGCATACCAAATATCAAAGCATTCTGACTGATGGATCTGAAGAAGATTTTTTTAATTTACCCTCCGTATTGAACAAAGATAAAATTTGGGCTTCCGTAGGAAGCCCAAATATTAACCTAGGGACTTGGTTTGAACAATCTAGAATCTGACCCTCATAACAATGATGTATACCAAATATTAAAAGATTCTAACTGGTGGTTCTGAAGAAGAAGATTTTTAAAGAAGATTCCCCATATTACCCTATGTTAAAACTTCAGGCTCCTGCAGAGAGCCCAAATATGAACCAATGAGCTTTATTTCAACAAACTTTTATCTGACTCCCCTATGAATACTGTATACCAAATATCAAAAGATTCTGATGATTGGTTCTGGAGAAAAGATTTTTTAAAATTTTTGCAAATATGCTGACTCAGCATTTTTTCGATGCCCATTAGAGAACACCCTAACATAACCGATGGCAATTTTTTTTACCATTCAATTCTACTGGTCAAAAGGATACTTCATACCAAATAAAAGCTCTCTGTTCCGTGGGGTTTGGGAAATATGGGCGTTTGAAAATATTTCTATTTTTAGCTCCCAGGGTTCCCATGGGGATGCGGGAATTTTTTTTTTTGCATGGGTCAAGTACTTATGACCCAATACTACCACAAACCAAACTTGGTTCATACCAGACCATCGGTTCAGAAACTAGAAATTTTGGGCGGGGCCAAAAATCTTACCCCTCCTATTACTAAGCCAAATATTACTTCACGAACTTCGTTTGAACAAACTTGATTCTACACCTCATATAGAAGCTCCATAGCAAATATCAAGTCATTGTACACACTGGTGGTTCTTGAGAAGAAGATTTTCAAAATATTTTGGAGCATTTTCCCCCACTCCCTCCCTATGGGGCTGGGCATGCTGAGTTGAACAAAAATGAAATGCCCCTTTGGGACCATCACTCACACAAACTTTCACTTGAATTGGCCCAGTGGCTTTGGAGGAGAAGACCAAAACATGGTGTTGACGGACGACGGACGACGGACGGAGAGTGATGAGATTAGCTCAGCTTGAGTTTGTCAAGATGAGCTAAAAATGGCTCAGACTATTTTATGTCTAAGCATTGCCATTGCTGGGACAGTTGGGCTGCACGCGTGACATCACTCCAGTTTGTAAAACTTCAGCAATGGTTAACTACATTTCTCAGAGGGATTAGCCACCCCCAGTTTTTTTTTTAAAATATATACTCAAGTTTTATTCTTATATCAGATTACTAACTCAGACCTGGTGTTTTCTTATTAATATTGACAATATTCTTCATTACTTATTTTTGTTTTCAATAATCCTCTCCATTTCTTAATATCAAAATTTTTATGTCATATAAGTGCTGAAGATGTCAATTCTCAAGCTTGCCTGACTGAAATTGAGCTGAGAAAAGTCATAAGTTTGTGTGTGTTGTGTGTGTGTTACTGTTAGGCAGATGCAGTTAAACATCTACATGTAGCAGCCTTACAGTTCCACAGGTTCTGCTTCAGAATTATTTTATGTCTTTTAGGTGTTGATTGCAAATGACCTTTCTTGCCCTCAACTGGTTGAATGCTGGAAGCAACTATCAGGATTTTGGAAAAACGGAGGATATCTTGTGAAAGACATTTTTTTTACTTATGGTTTCAAAACTTATGGTTTCAAATTCACTAAAAAGCAAGTACCGTCTTCTCATAATGATCTGTTATATTAAAAGTTATTGGAGTGCCTACAGACACTCTCCAATAATTTTTAATAAAACAGATTTTGTTGAACAAATTTGACCACCAAAAATAATGTAGCCCTCGACCAGTTAATTGGTTCCACCTTATTTCTTGTTAGCTGGTGATGCTTGATGTCATCCTCATTGAGATATATCATAAAAATATTGAAGATTCGTCTTTCAAACTTGTTGAAAAGTAAGTAACAAATTCAATTGTCTCTAGCCAGATTTGTGACAGCATCTCAGTGTAATCATTAAATCGCACAATAACATGCATTAACCAATCTTCCATGAGAAAAGATTAGAAACAACAAGAACTTGAATTTTTAACCTTTTACCTAATGAATAATAATAACAATTGAATTTTGTTACTTGTTTTCAGCTTAACTTGACAAAGTCAAGATAAGCTATTGCCATCACGCGTGCGGAAGTCTGTTAGTCTGTTCACATTTTCCTTTAGCACAGGCTACACCCATAGATCTTGTCTGATCGTCACGAAATTTCATATGCAGGTTTGGGGTCATGTCTTGATGAGAACGCCCCCTTTTGGTCGCGATCAATCAACCGATATAGCTGCCTAGGCCCAAAACCTGAAAACCATTAGCACAGTCTACAGGTCATATTTATGAAGGGATTTCATTGTAACCTGGTAGATGCCTCTGTAAACGTCCCCTGTTGGTCATGATCTGTCAACTGTGATGGCTGCCCATGCCCGAAACCCAAAAACTTTTAGCACTGTCTGCAGGTTATATTTAATATGGAGGGATTTCATTGTAACTTGGTAGGATGACTCTGCATGATGTTAAGATGAGAACTTCCCCATTTAGTCGCGATCTGTCAACCGTGGCGACTGACCGAGCCTGAAACCTGAAAACCTTTAGCACAGTCTACAAGTCATATTTATGGAGGGATTTCATTGTAACTTGTGAGGTTGACTTCATATAATGTCTAGATTGGAACATCCCTTTTTGGACGTGATTGGGCATCTGTGACGGCTACAGGGGCCTGAAGCCCGAAAACCTTGAGCACAGTCTACTGGTCATATTTATGAAGGCATTTCATTGTAACTTTGTAGGATCACTCCAGATGAGAATGCCCCCTTTCAACCATGATGGCTTCCCAAGCCCAAAACCCGAAAAACTTTAGTACAGACTACAGGTCGTATTTGTGAAGGGATTTCATTTTAACTTAGTAGACTGACTCAGTATAATGTCGAGATGAGGATGTCCCCTTTTAGTTGCAATCGGTCAACCATCATGGCTACACAGGCCTGAAGCCTGAAAACCTGTAGCACAGTCTACAGGCCATATTTATGAAAGGATTTCAGTTTAACTTGTTATTTCTTCAAATCATAGTGTCTGACTGTCACTCTGACACCTTGGATCATTCCAATTACATGTTGGGATCATATGCTAGGGTCTGGTAGGAAAATATGAAACTAATTGATGCTTTCATTTGTTATTTTTAGAGGGTGAACAAAGAATGATAAAAATGACAAATGTTCAGTTAGTAAGATGTCCTCATTTAGAAGATCAAAATGTTCTTACCTTTACACCAGAGAATCCAAGCCTGTCAGTTCATTTGGTTGATCAGTGCCAATATTTCATCACTTTCCACTTTCCACCTATCTGTGGATTAAGGATAGTGGTCAAGTTGGTGTATCCAGGGTTGAGGTGTTAGGAAAACTCATGTGACATGCCAAAATTGGAGAATTTAAAACGATCAAAATCACTTCATTCAAATTTACAGGTAGATACATGTATTCCATTGTGCTTCAAAATTGTTATTTAACAGTTTCTTTTCTGTTCTACTGTGAATGAATAATTTGTTATCATTGTAAGTAAATCTGTCAACAGGAATTTAATAAATTACAAATTTTAGAGTGCCTGTATTCAAATTTAAGTTATGATTGAATAATCAGTTTCCATTATTACAGCATGATCAGAAGTACATTCAGTGATGATCTCCAGTCAGATTTGAACTGACACCTTCTTAGTGCATTCATTGAATGAACCTTACACCAAGATGCACTGACCAGTTGTGCTATGGAGACAGGATTGCAACTTCAGTACTTCAGTCTCAAGCATGTAAAATCATTGTTATTTCATCATAAATTTACAACAATATATTAGTCTATAACTACTCACCTTTAAACCCCTCACCAGTCCCACACATGTTACACTAACAAAAACATCTTGAACCCCTGTGCAGTTGCCTGAAGTTTAGCTTAGTGTACTTAGGCGATCCCTCCATAGCTACAACCAAGCCTGTGTGCGATGATTACATACTGCCCCTCAACCATCAGACATGAGCTTCATTCTGAGGAAGGGTAGATAACCTCCTTGCAGAACAGCGTATACCTAGGCACCCCAACTTTGTCCATGTTGAGAAAATGCCCTTTTTTATCATACATGTAACTTTCTGGGCACAAGTTAGAACATATCCTGTGTAAGATTGCTATTTACCGCCCCTTTTCCACTCCATGGTTTGAGCTTCAGGGTTGGGTTCACAGTATTTTCTCATCTTTGAGACTAATACATACCTACCCCCTATCTGAGTGGTTAATCCTTATCGTCGGGAAAAATTCTAGCACCACCACTGATGGGATGTCAAATGTGAAACAGTGGGAATGAAGCCTAAAAGGGCCCCCTCAATCTGAGTCAGTCAGTAGAGGACCATGACAAATGTGCAGATGGTCAAAGGCAAAGCATTACTACCATGCAGACATGAGCTGCAGTCAGGGTTGGCTTTTTCTCGGGAAAAACCTGTTTTTCCCAGAAATGTTAAAAACCGGGAAAAACTTGGTATTTACCGCCCAAAACCTGGAATCGACGTATACCACTATATCATCACTTTATTCAGGGTTAAATGGGGATGTGTTTAGAAAGCTTAACACTGCTTACCAGTCTTCAATTTGATCCGTTCCCACAAGTCAAAAGGAACAGTATTTCAGTAGTTCTGTTTAATATTTTAATCTGCAGTTACAGTGCGGTAGGATGGTATTATGGTCATGATGTGGGCCAACATTACAACATATCACTCCAGCATAGGAATGGGGCTTCTGAAAGCTTAAGTCAATGTTTTAAAATATCAAATGCCACTATAAAGGATTTCTAATCCCAAGGGATGTTATGAGTACTCTTTTGGGATCCAACTATGGGATTTTTCTAGTAAAAGCCCTTTTTCTTAATACCTACCTTACCAAAACCATATGCAAATAGCATATGGTTTTGGTATGGTAGGTTTGGGAAAAAATGGGATTTTTCTGGTAAAACCCCTTTTCTTTATACCTACCATACCCAAACCATGTGCTATTTGCATATGGTTTTGATATGGTAGGTTTGGGAAAAAAACATATCCCTGTTTTTTATTTTGTACAAAATTCTCGCTCCCCTATGACCTATGATGCATGCCTTTTTCCAACTGCTATATTTATTAATTTTGCAGAATTCTTAAAATACACTTGATTTTAATGCAGAGAAATTCTACACTGATCAGATAAATAAAGAGTATGCCTCAGGTTCCATACTTTATGTGCATAAATCATGGGTGCAGATCTCTCCCATAGAGTGGGGCGGACAGGCAGATGCCGAAAGCACTAGTCAGATGAGGGAGGTTTGGAAAATTTTTAAATTCAGCTATCAAATGGTGCATTCTGGTGGCCTCTTGGGTATAATTTCTCTTAATTTTTTTATCAGAAAAAATGGCTTTTCCAACAGCCTGTTGTAATTTTGTCAAAATGCTGAACCATATAACCCGATGATCATATACCCAAAACACGAAAACCTAATATGTAATTGCTGTAAAACTCCCGGACTGAGACAAAAAGGCTGGTGTTATACTATTATAATGCCCACGTAAAAACAGAAATGGCTCGAGTGCTACCCGAGCACCATGTGTGGTGTACTATATATACAAACTGCATTCCTTTCGGTAGGTTTGGAGGGGCTTTGAGGTGGGGGGGGGGGGGGGGGGGCACATCATACGATGCCCCCCCCCCCCCCCCCCCGATTTTTTTTTGGGGGGGGGATCTGCACCCAGGGCATAAATTTCAATTTGAATGACATAAAACAGTCAAAACCATCAGTTAGGTCATACAAAAAAAAGGAACACATACTTTCGCCAATCTAAACTAGAGGTACTGTGAGCAAGCTCACAAAGTGATACCCCCCGCGCATCAGTTGTAGCGCTTAGCTTACGAGGACTCAACCATATGATGTAGCAATTGAAATGTATAAGTTAGATTATCTCCCCTTGGAAATGTCAGAACGGAATTATATTGCTTCATGCACATCTTCATATGGAGTTCTTCCATTGAGTAAAGTTTCATGAAAATTCTTCAAATAATGGTTTAGGAGGAGTTGCGCTTATAAGGATGAACAGACGGATGGATGGACGGACAGGATGATTCCTATATACCCCCCCCCCAAACTTTGCGGGGGGGGGGGGGGGGGTATAATAAGAACTGGTGATTTAACTGGGTTTTAAAATTTGAAGGCACAATTGGCCCTAGTCACTGGGTTGATTTGTTTGCCTTCCAGCCTGGTTGTGGTTCACGAGAATATATAGCCTCTTTGCTTGCATAAATTTAAACAGGGTATTATTTACAATATACAGCTGGGAGGTTATATTTTGTTTTGGTTGCGGTTTCAAATCGGTTTTCCAGAAAAGAGTCGGGTTTAAGTTCCGGTTGTGAGGTAAAAATAAATTAAAATAATGAAAGTGTCAATGACACTGTAGCTCAACTTGTCAAGACAAAGACATGTACATGTATAGTATGTGACACAGCAATGACAAACATCTAGGTAATGACCTGATAACAAAGGTACATATAAAGTATTGTAACGGTCTGTACATAAATACTGACCGTTGCCTGTAACAAATGTATAGGTAAAGTATTGTAAAGGTGGGTGACAGTCAGATGCTGAACTAGAAAAAAAATTTTTGAGTCCCAGAGTGGGTCTGACTGAACCCCAAAATATTTGTTCTCATAGCACAGTGATAACAAAGGCACCCCAAAACACACTCGTTCCTGTCCCAAGATGAAAACAAAAGTACTCAAGAAGTTTTGTGAAGATCAGTTCATAAATACGAGCTGTATAGAACTTGTGACAAAAAACTGATTGGACCTAATTTCGGTACAAAATGGCCACTGGCAGCCATCTTGAATTTTGGACCGTACCCAGAAACACTCATTCTCATCCCAAGGAGATAACAAAGGTACCCAAGAAGTTTTGTGAAGATCGGTTCATAAATACAGCCTCTACCCTGAGCCGTATTGACATGTGTGCTTACATTGTGTAAGTAGCACTGAATAAATCAAAGTTCATCTAATTTGCATAATTTCTGCACGAAAAAAAACCCCTTACAATATGTGATGTATTCCATGTTACTAAACATTCATACAAAAATTTATTCAAATCAGAACTTTCATACAGAAGTTCTATACAAAAGACTGATTGCATTAATTTTGGTACAAAATGGCTGCTGGTGGCCATCTTGAATTTCGGATCACACCCAAAAACACTCGCTCTCATCCCTCGGTGATAACAAAGGTACCCAAGAAGTTTCGTAAAGATTGGTTCATAAATATGGCCTCTAGTCTGAGCTGTATAGAAGATGTGTACAAAAAACTGATTAGACCTAATTTCGGTACAAAATGGCCACTGGCAGCCATCTTGAATTTTAGACCGCACCCAGAAACACTCGTTCTCGTCCCAAGGTGATAACAAAGGTACCCAAGACATTTCGTGAAGATCAGTTCATAAATACAGACTCTAGTCTGAGCCGTATTGACATGTGTACTTACTGTGTGTAAGTCGCACTGAAAAAATCAAAGTTCATCTAATTTGCATAATTTCTGCACGAGAAAAAAAGCCGTATTATATGTGATGCATCCCATGGTACTAAACATTCACACAAAAAAATTATTCAAATCAGGGCTTTCATATGGAAGTTCTGTGCAAAAATCTGATTGCACCTAATTTTGTACAAAATGGCTGCCATCGGCCATCTTGAATTTCGGACCGGACCCCAAAACACTCGTTCTCGTCCCACGGTGATACCAAAGGTACCCAAGAAGTTTCGTAAAGATCGGTTCATAAATACGGCCTCTAGCCTGAGCCGTATTGGCATTTGCACTTACAGTGCTGAAAGTAACCCCAAAAAACATCAAAATTAGTCTAATTTGCACAATTTACGTATGAGAAAAAAACCCGTATTATATGTGATGTATCCCATGGCACTAAACATTCATACAAAAAATTATTCAAATCAGAGCTTTCATATGGAAGTTCTGTACAAAAAACAGATTTCTGCATCGTCGGTACAAAATGGCGGCTGGCAGCCATCTTGAATTTCGGACCGCACCCAAAAACACTCGTTCTCGTCCCACGGTCATAACAAAGGTACCCAAGAAGTTTCGTAAAGATCGGTTCATAAATACGGCCTCTAGCCCGAGCCATAGCAGCTTGGCACTTACAGCTCTGAAAGTAACACTAAATAAATCAAAGTCAGTCTAATTTGCATAATTTACGCACGAGAAAAAAACCTGTATTATATGTGATGTATCCCATGGTACTAAACATTTATACAAAACTTTATTCAAATCAGAACTTTCATACAGAAGTTCTGTACAAAAAGTTAAAAAATTTATAGTAATTTATATATTTTTTATACTTACCAATGACCCAGACTTAGCTGGTGCTAACTCTAACAAAACCAGGGCCAAACACAAATTTTGCCCCCCAATCCCCAAAATTTGCATCCAAAACAAAAAGAAATCATGTCCTAAAGGACCTCCATACTACGCCTCTACTGCGCATGCGCAGTGACGCAGTCGTCCCGAAATTGGCGCCAATTATCATTCTTACTGGCAGTGCCTGGTCAGCGCTATGTACTCAGTGGGGAGGCAAGAGTTCCCAACTCCAGGGAGGGCCATCCCCGTCTGGGTCATTGGTAAGTATAAAAAATATATAAATTACTATAAATTTTTTAACATTTTTATACTGTACCAATGACCCAGACTTAGCTGAATAGTAAACAGGCTGGAGGGCCTAGGACATAGAGGAAAATCCAATAAGCTCAACTATATAGTAAAGAGGTAACCCCTTAAGGAGAAAAGGAGTATTAGGCTTTACATGTATCTTTCTTATTTAATATTAAATTAGAAAGATACACTACCCTTAATAATTGAGCACAATAACATTCATGTTCTCTATTAACATCCAGTATAACCCTTATACTAATTATTTTTAAAGCAAGCCAATAAATAAAGTAGTCCAGAGAATTGAGACTCTTTATAATCATTTAAAAGTGTCCGAGTATTGTATATTAAAGCCCGTTTGACACTTGACATATACAAATGCTTCACACCGAGCTACACTTTAAAAATAAGACATGAATGAATTTAAACATTAATATTACACTTTAAAACCATCCCGGAAGCGACTCAGAAATACTGACTTGGAGGAGGCATTCCCTTGCTTTTCACTATAAAGCAGGTGACCTAAGGGAACACCCGCCCCCCCCCCCCCTCCCCTTGCCCTGGGTCAAATAGCCCAGAGCGAAGAGGGCAGCCGGATGGAGTCACTGCCGGACCAGAAAGCCTGCATAACTATAGTTGCAACTGTTTAGTGGACGACATTCTGAGCAACAGATAACGGACCTAAACAATGCAGGTCTCCAGAAATGGACTCAATATTTCTGAGATAAAAATTCGTAAATGTGGATGGCTGAGACCAATAAGCAGCCTTCATTAAATCTGTAATAGCAACACTATTAGCATAAGCCCAGGAAGTAGAAAGAGCTCTTACTTCATGAGCAGAAATCTTAAGCACAGACTGCTGAGAAGAAGATAAATCTTCATAAGCAGTACGGATAGTTAACTGAATCCATCTAGCAATAGAATGGACTGAAATGTCCTTTCTATTAGGCATCAAAGACAGAAAGAAACGTTTCCGTCCCTTTCTGATAAACTGAGATCTCTGTTTATAGATACGTAGTGCTCTAACAGGACAGAGTAAAGGCCTACGCCCGTCTGAAGACGGAAGAGCCTTAATAACAATAGGTTCCGGATATTTATTAGGAGCCTGATTCTTAGCTAAAAAACCCACATTAGTAGTGAAGGTGATAGTGTTCCCAACACTACGATAATGAGAATCATCCACTGATAGTGCATGAAGCTCACTGACTCTTCTGGCAGAAGAGAAAGCTAAGAGAAAAGCTGTCTTATAAGATAAGAATTTGAAATCTACTGTCCCAAGAGGTTCAAATGGCTTTTCCTTCAATTTAAGGAGAACCCAAGCTAAATTCCACTTAGGAATTAATCTAAGAGTTCTGGGTCTATTTATCGAAAAGTTTCTAACCAACTTCGATAAAGAGACATTAGATCCAATTTGTAAACTATCATGATGTGCATAGGTATCAGATAACATAGATCTATAACCCTTTATAGTAACAGGCTGCAGTTTGATTTCGTCAAACAAGTATACTAGAAAGTTTGCAATGTCTGGTATAGAGGGATCAAATATATCTACAGAATGATCCCTACACCAACAACGAAAAACCTTCCACTTAGCCGCATAGTTTAGCGAAGAGGAGGTCCTCCTACAGTTAGAAATCGCGTCCACTGCTCGTCCTGTAAAGTGCTTGCCATGCAAGAAGGACCGCACAACGGAAAAACGTGAAGGTTGAGACCTTGCGGGTTGTGATGGAGTTGGCGCGATTTCCCCTGCGAAAGAAGATCCTCTCGTGGAGGAAGCTTCCGCGGTAGGTCCCACAACAGACACCTGAGTAGATTTATCCACGGTCTCTGTGGCGACAGAGATGCTACCAACAGAATCTTGCATTGAGATTGTTTTATCTTTAGCAATACTTGTTGAATTAACGGCGCTGGAGGATACGCATATCCTATCATTCCGTCCCAAGGGATCGACAGAGCGTCTACTGCAAATGCTCTTGGATCCGGACACGGAGACACATACGTCTGCAACTGATTGTTGAGATGTGTCGCAAATAAGTCTATCATTGGCCGTTCCCATTGGTAGCAAATCTGATTGAATACTTGTTTGTTGAGAGTCCACTCCGACGGCAACAAGCGACCCTTCCGTGAAAGGGAGTCTGCTAGCACATTCAGACGACCCGGTATGTGACGGACCGAAAGAAGAACGTGATGTTCTAACGCAAACAGAAGGATTCTTTCCGTTAGATTGAACAACGGAACTGAATGAGTGCCTCTCTGATTCCGTATATACGCCACTACTGTCGTATTGTCGGATAGGATTTGGACATGAGCATCGTGAATAATGTCCATCCAGTGACGTAACGCAAGCCAAATTGACATCATTTCCTTGATGTTTATGTGCTTGCACAGGAATTGCGGATCCCAAAGACCCTGGCATCTCGAATCCGTTGGGATTAATGATGCACCCCAACCTGTTTGACTGGCATCCGTCATAATGGTAAAACTCGGATCCGGCAACTGCAGCGGAACTCCTTGAGTTAACCACTGAATGTTTGCCCAAGTCTGAATCTCTTGTTTCACTTGATCTGACAAGAGAACGTCTACATCGAGCGAATGAATTTTCACACTCCAATTCTGAGTCAGGAAAATTTGAAGAGGACGTGTGCGTAGCCGCCCCATCGGAATGAGATCCGCGGCGGCTCCGCACAGACCTATCAGTCTCATAAATTCTCTCGCCGTGACTTTGTCTGCGTGCAGACAATAGCGAGCATCTGACTAATTTCGCTCTGGTTAACGGCAGACGAACGAGATTGTTGTGCGTCTCGAAGCTCATTCCCAGATGAGTGAATGACTTGGACGGCACCAGATCCGACTTCTCCTCGTTTACTATAAAACCGAGACGTCGGAGCAATAGAAGAAGATTCTGAACATCGTTCTGAAGCGTTAACTCGTTGCCGTACCTCTGAAGAATGTCGTCCAGGTAGGCCGACGTTACCGCAGACGAATGAGCTCGGAAGTAGATCATTACCGAGTTCATTACCCGAGTGAAAGCCCAGGGTGCTAGATTCAATCCGAAGCACATCGCCCGGAATTGATACACCACTCCCAGGACTGCAAAGCGTAGATACTTTTGGAATGTCGGATGTACCATGACGTGAAAGTACGCATCTTTGAGATCTATGCTCGTTGCATAATCGTTCACCCGAATACTCGCTCTGACCGATCGAATCGTCTCCATATAAAACTTCGGAGCGACGATCAACTTGTTTATCCAGCTCAAATCTATGACTGGACGGAACGAGCCGTCTGGTTTCGGAACCAGAAACAGATGGCTGTAGAATCCCAGAGATTCCTGGTTTTCTACGACCTCTACCGCGTTCTTCATTAAAAGAGACTGCACCTCTGATAACAGAGCGTCTCTTTTCTGTGGATTTGACGGAAGATGAGTCCACTTTGGACTTCGAGTTAATGGAGGCTTTCATTTGAAGGATATCTTTAGACCTTCCGAAGTCACTCCTCTCACCCAAGGGTCGTCCGTAATCGACGCCCACTCTTGTGAAAAACTCGACAACCTTCCGCCAACCGGAACGCGATAGAGGTTTAAGCCATCACCTCCTGGACCTGCGAGGCCTGCGGTAGGAGAAACCACGTCTTCCACGACCCGCACCTCGCCTCGTCGACCTCGGGGCGTCCGACCGATTGTCCCGGCCTGAAGGACGTCCCGAACGAGAGTCGCTATCCTGACGGTCTCTCGAATAAGACCAAGAGGACGCACCGGAACCTCTATAGGAACCTCTCTTGGGCGCATTAGACCCAGAAGTGCCTGTCTTATTCGTGTCTGCTGTATCCGACTTCTTAGGAGCCGATCTGAACAACAGAGAATCATTAGCTTTCTTTTTAATTTTATCATAAATAGCGGAAAGCTTGCCGTCAAAGAGAAGTTCTCCTGAGACCGAAGCGACTCTAAGAGAGTTCTTCACCTTAGAATCCACTAGTGTGGATGTAGCTAGGGCTGCGTCACGTCTAACCAACTCCAGATTTGCCACTGAAAGGGCGGAGTTACACGTGGAATAAGCTACTGCCCTTGAAAGAAGTCTTAAAGAGGATTGTATATCCTGAAACTCTTCCCCTTGAAGGCGCAGTGATAACGCCTTAGTAAGGTGATCTGCGTAAGATAAGGCATCTAAATTGGCTCTGTTAGACGCAATAGCTGTTTCCAACACCGCGGTTGGAATAGAAGCTGACGACGGTAATGATAGCTCTAAGTCTTCCGCCTCGTCGTCCATACGCAGAGAAACTCTCGGTATACCCTGTCCTGCCGTATCGAATTTATTCCTTGCATTAATGAAAGGCAGGTTGAGAGTATTAGCGGACAAGAAACCTGCTTTCCCCGTCCTGGAATCAAGTTTAAATATAGCGTCGTTCAATAATTCAAATGTTCTAGCAACATTATTGGACTGCGACGGAAACTCGGGAGCGATGTCCCTGAACCGCTCAAAAAATTCAGAGTCCAATGACGCTATAATTCTCTTGTCCGGAAGCGCAGCAGTCTGGCCCGACGGAACAACTTGAGGGAGAAAATGCCGGATGAAGTCCACGGCAGCTTTATGTTGTTCCGAAAGGGATAGCTCCAAGTCATCCGTATCCCTTTCACCATCCGGTCGGACCTCGCGATGTTCCCGGTCGTCCGCCCCCGATGCTTCGGCGGAGCGTACCGACCCAGCGCCGTCGGATAATTCTCGATCCCACACTGTTTCTGTCGGCTGCTGGGATGCTGCGATAAGCTGTGCTATCTGCACAAGAATGTCCGGCGTCGAGACCTGCGGAGGCGCAGTCTTTCGCTGCTTCGCCGAGGGCAGCTCCGCATCAGATGGCTCCCGCATACTTTTCCTATGCGAACGTCCGGAGTCCACCGGTCTCGAATCCCTGGCTGCCGGATGGTGTGACCTGGTCGCCGAAGAATCCTTCATCGGCGAAGCTGGTAATATATCGGCGGTCATGCAGCCAAGATGCGGTCGTGTGCGCTGACGAGAAGAGGAAGCCTTAACAGTCTCTGCGGACTGCTTATACAACGGAGCGTCCCGAGCGACGGACGTATGCTCCGCTAAAGACACATTTTGTACCACAACATCTGGTCCCAGATGTTGTTGTACGAGAGAGGGACCTCTCTCGCTCGCGGCCCGGCTGGACCTGGACGAGCTATGAACCGGACTAAAAGGCTTCCTCCGTTCTCGCTTACTATCCGCCGTCACTGGGTGTGCATCTATTATGTTTATAGTGCTCGCATCACCCAAAATTTCCTCTTGGACCGCATCGGACGAACCCGGCTGCCGAACCATTCGGTGAATGGACGCTACACCAGGCGAGCTAGCGGACGACATTTGTCTAATCTCCATGAGCACTTTTGCCGCTAGCTCTGAATTCATTTGTGACGACGGACGCACACTTGAAGAAGATAACATGGAAACATCACCCTGTTCTGGTTCCTCTGAAATAGAAACTGAGAGAGTAAAGTGACCTTGCGGAGAAAGAGCCGGCACCGCTCTTTCTCCAGAAACAACATATCGTGACACACGTTTCAAATGTTTCTCATCCCAATGTTCACATATAGGACAGGGATTAATGCGAGAACACTGACTACAATTAATACAATGATCATGAAAGTCAGAGGAAGATTTCTTCCTATTACAATTTGAACAACGTCCCTTCATTGTGAAAGAACAACAATAAGTCCTAGTTACTCGCAAAAACCCCTGACACAAAGATACATAATAACATGATCCATTAATAAATGAAAAAACAATTGCAAAACAAAATAATTTTGAAAAAATATTTTTTCAGAGAAGCCCAAGTTGCTGAAAAGTAACGTTGAGCCCCGATGGATCCGATGGCAAAGTGTGGTCAAAAATTTTAAATTTATATAAAATAATTAATGAGACACTTTCGGATAATATAAATGTATCTTATAATGAGATAAACTACCACAAAGGCAAACAGCCTCCCTCAAAAAAGGCTGTTGCCAATGAAAACAAACAGTGTAAACACACTAGAAAACATGACTCCAGGCACTGAAAAAACTGGCCCGGAATCAGTCATCAATTACACTCTATCTGATGCAAAACAGAGACTCCCAGGGGAGAATCTGTAGAACATCAGATGGAAGATGCAGAACACAAACGTTATACACCCATGGGTGAAAACGTAACTATGGGGAAAATAACAGAAAACATTCTGTAACCAAGCAACTCTCCCAGGAAATTTTAGAAATGAAATTTCTCAAAAATATGCCAAAAGCATGGGAGAATTGCCAGGGGGGACTTTAGAAGGCTAGGGGAGAGGAAACACTGAATAAGCAGTGCAACAATTAGCAAGAATGACAACAAGAGGCCCATGCCTCGAAAATAGGCAACTTAACATAATTTCATCAAAAAATTTTAAGTACAGCCCTGATTATTTTTTGCCACTTCTTTTTCCTCTCCTCCTTCTATCCTCCTTAGAATCACATTTTCTCCAAAAATTACGTGTCTGGCATCCTTTAAACTGAGATTTACAAGCACAAAGATCAGTGAGATGTTGACTGATGAAGGGCCAAACAGAGAATGATAATTGGCGCCAATTTTGGGACGACTGCGTCACTGCGCAGTAGAGGCGTAGTATGGAGGTCCTTTAGGACATGATTTCTTTTTGTTTTGGATGCAAATTTTGGGGATTGGGGGGCAAAATTTGTGTTTGGCCCTGGTTTTGTTAGAGTTAGCACCAGCTAAGTCTGGGTCATTGGTACAGTATAAAAATACTGATTTTTGCATCATCGGTACAAAATGGCCACTGGCAGCCATCTTGAATTTCGGACCACACCTAAAAACACTCGTTCCTGTCCCAGGGTCATAACAAAGGTACACAAGAAGTTTCGTAAAGATCGGTTCATAAATACGACCTCTAGCCCGAGCCATAGCCAATTGTTGACGTACGGACAGACGGACGACGGATGACGGGCCATGACAATAGCTCAAATTTGACTTCGTCAAAGTTGAGCTAAAAATTGACTTTGGTGGCCAGAAAATAACCCCATACAAGCATAAGCCTCCCACTGCTCATAGTAATGTTTTACTGCCTCAATAAAACCATGCAAATATGGATATCATCATGTATGATGTAAAAACAAATGTTTATTTTAATGATTTAATGTTGATTTGTGCTTGACATATTGACTATTGTTGACATGGACAGCTGTGTTTACAAAAGAGTAACCAATAATGTGCCCTTTGGATAATTCTAGCTTGTTAGTCACCTTTTCAGAAATAAAAAAAGATCTTGAACTGACAAGTCATGTATTTTTCCAATTTCCATTAGTAAAAATTCACTGACTGAACAGATTTAATTGGATATTAGTGTAGATACATTCGAAGGCCCCTAATACATGCAAGCCCAATGGTTGTCAACTATTTCTACTTGGCCGCTAATAAACCAGCCTTAAGAATCATGTATTCTATTCTGTGCTACATGTATTTCTGTTATTTGTACTTCTTTTGGTTTATGTCCAATGAAAATATTCTTATTTTCTGCTGTGATGTATCATTTGTACTTGTATTGTCTTATGTTCTGTTGACATTTTCTATCTTCTGCTGTGATGTATTATTTGTATTTGTATTGTTTTATGTTTCATTGATATTATGTTATGTTTTGATGAACAACCATGATGGAAATAAAACAAATTCAACAAAAGTGTGTGTTTTTTCATCATATAGCAAGACTTGGCCCTATCTCAAATATACCCCCCCCCCCCCCCCACCAATCAAGTAAACACACACAGGAAGTTGGTTTATAACCTTTTATCTGACCAAAAAATAAGCAGCGTGATGGAAATCGGTTCCAAATTCCAATGACATCCATCTTGGCATGGTTTCTTCAAGAAACCTTCAAGATATTCCAGACTTTCCAAACAATGCGAAGTGACCGTGGTACCATTCGACCGTGGTACTATTTGACCAATTCCCGTTTACAGTGCTATCAAATAAATTTGTTCACTTATAACCTATATTGTCATATTTTCGTCCTCTCATTTGATTAATCATTGGTTAGCACCTGTGGCGCGTTATCTCTCGTAAACGAGAGGTAACTCGTTAACGAGAGACAAACGTACCGTCAGGACCTGGTACTAGTCAATGACCAATGTCTGGTCCATTTCAGTTCCGTTGAGGGTCCATTTTGGGTCATTCATGTGGGCCAAATAGTGGGGACGGTTTGGTCTTGGGGCGGTTTGGGTTGCGTCGGCCAACTGGAGTAACTGACCCAGGGGCGGTTTGGGTAAAATAGTGTGGGGACGGTTCTGCTTGGGGACGGTTTGGGTGCATCCCCTGACCACATGGCCGAAATGACCTTTGGACCAAAGACTTCTGTAATGTGAGAAAAACTGACCACGGGGCCGAAATGATCTTGTGACCGACGTGACTGGGGCCGTATTGACATTGGCCGAAATGACTTTGAGGCCGACTTGGCTTTGGGCCGAACTCTGACAACAGTGTTGAAACGCTGATTATTTACCCAAAACAAGTGGGACTGGAAAATGTCAACACAGAAAGACCAACCTCGCAACTTAATCATAAGGGTTACATTACACTAAAATATAGAAAATCAAAGATTTTTTACAGCTTTTAGTTTCAACAACAATCACATTATTCTATGTGAGTAGTTCAACTTGATTTTGGGTTTTATTTTGCACTTTAGCGTCAACGAAAACTCACCCTTTCAGTTTCAACAATGCGAAATGGCGCTGGATCGTCCACAAAATGTTTATAAATTATAAAATTGGTTCAAAATGATTCAAACAAAACTTTTCCACATCATTTGCGTACATAAAAAACAATACTATTACATTGCGAAAAAATGTGTTGCAGAAAGATTCGAAGTAATGCTTCTGTTATGCGCGTTATTTGACAATGCGCATTAACGTTTTCGTGGTTGTGAGAAAAATTTCACTTGCATGATTCTTCCTTCAGCTGCCATCCAATCTAAACCGGAAACCGGAAGTAAAAACATGGGGAACCCCAGCTCTCGTTTTCAGAAGCGAACAAATCGGATGACGCCCCCTAAAAAGCGAACGGTGTAATGCGAGATTTCTGCTTAGATCATTCCATGCAGACTGTGAATAATTTATTGAACATGCTTTTCAAAATTAAAGTTTTTCCAAACAAACTCAACTGTCGTTTGCTTTGCTGACTAAATGACAGAAATTGTCGAAAAGCTAAATGTTCCCATACATGCACATTGGATTTCATCGTCTGCTGGCTGGCTGTTGGGATCCTGCTGTTGTTCGATTCTGCAGGGTATTCTGTCACGTGATTTATCTGTTTTGCATTTGTAAGTGCAAAACGCTGTTCACTTCAAACCAACACTGCGTGTTATTGGAACAAAGTTACCAAATGAAAAGCATCAACAACACGTCCGTTTGTTGTAACTTAAAAGTACGCACAGGTCGGATTGTGGCAAAGGTATTTTTCATTCAGTTATTACGAACCTAAGATGTCGAAGTGACATACTGCCTGACAAACGTCAGGGAGGTTGATTCTATGCTCCGTGCAAACGTCCACGAATTACCATTTCCAAAAACAGAAGTTCCGTTCCACATCTATGCACCCCAGCGAAACAAAAACAATAAATTTTCGACAATACGTTTCGAAGACAATTTTCAAGCGAAGACGCCTTACCCATCACAATGACTACATGCATTCTCGTTTCTGACAATTGTAATGTTTTTTCTATGCGCACAATTTATTGTGCTCGACCATTACTAAAGTAAAGCTGTCCAACTTGTGAAATTTAAAAACGCCTATTCCCCCTTCCACCCCCCCCCCCCCCCCCCAAAAAAAAATAAAAAAACAATAAAAATAAATGTTGCAGTGAAACTCTTTTTTTCTTTAAATTCGCACCAGATGAAAATACAAAAAAAAACAGATAACCTGAAATATTTCTCGATTGTCCAAATAGCTCATATTTAATTCATAATATTTAATTCATAATATTGCTAAAAAAAATTTTCGAAAGATAATGAAAAAATAAAGCTTCCATTTCTTCCAGAAAAAATGGATAGGGTGTGGGTTCAGTGCAATCCATTGTTTCTTGACAAAGCCCACAATCAACCTGAAGCCTATTTCTTAATCATTACCAAAAATATTCAAGGGGTTAGTTTTTGTACTTTTGGATCAGTGAATGTTCAGACTTGATCTAAATAAAAGTCATCGCTGTCAATGTTGTGTATCATGTACAAAAAAATGTTCAACCTTTTTCTTTGGTTGTTTATAAAAATAAGTTATGTAGTTGCCTGGTCAATTTCAATTTTTATTTGAAAACATATGTGGATGCTGGTGTGTAGGTAGGGTGGGGGTGGTGTGGATCTTAAATGAAAAACTTGTTGAGGTCCAAAATTTTTTTTTGAAGGTTGGATAATATAATAACTCTTTGGCCAGCCGCTGATTTGTCGCGGTCCTCATAAGAGAAGGCCATCATTCCCCCTGCACCCCACCCCCTCTTCCCCTCCTCTCCTCCCAGCATTCAGATATAAACTGCTTAATAGTGTCCCTCACTTCCTCTTTTTCAATTTCTTCAATAAGCATTCCTACCCTCTCTCTCGTGTCCCCCTTCAGCCATCTATCCTTTGTTTCTTCACCCCACTTCTGCATTATTCTTCCAGTAAATTTTATTCTATGAGGTATATACTGTGGGCATTCCAAGAGAAAATGTTCCAGGGTCTCCACTACTCCAGAGTGGCACATTTGGCATCCCTTTTCCCCATCTCTCCCAATTTTTCCCCGAAGCTCCAGTGATCTTGATCTCAGTTTGAACAGCAGTGACCCTCCAAAGGTGCCATCTAGGTACTTTTCAAAAGCTGGCTTTTCTTTATATTGTAACCCCTGCAGTGATCTTTTCACGCTAACCCCTGCTCGCCAGTTTCGATTGCAATCTTCCATGACTCTCTCTTTGACAAACCTTTTGCCTTCTTTCATTCCTACTTCTATGTTTGTGACCTCTATAGAGTAATTGTCCATTAGTTCCCTCACATGTTTTGACCACCCCGTTTCTATATTAGAATTCCAAATGGTATCGAGCATCAATTTGCACCACCGGTTGTCAGGCAGGTTTCTCAAGTAGTTAAAGTAACACAGTTTTCCCAAATCTACCCTGTCCTTGATTTTCGATATTCTGGACAAAATATTAATCTGTTGTCGTCTATTTTGTAGGGTACTTTCCGAAAATTACACCCAAACCAGCCTGCACAACTTCAGCCAAACCAGCTTCCACAATTTCAGGCCAAAACACCTTTGACACTGGTTGGGCGAGATATTTTTTCCTTACAAATTTTCAACTTTCCTATTTTTGGCCACAATATTTATAGGATGTTTGGAGAGACAAATTGATAATGCTACCAGAATGGGGGGAAAAAATAGGCCCAAAATCTGGGGTAAAATGCCAAGATAAAAAATTAGGTGGGAAGTGATCACGCCTGGGAAGAAATCATAAAAACAGGAATTGGTTTCCTTGTTTTGTAATTTGGATATAGTAAATTTAATTGCCACTTTCCAGATGACTTAAAAGTAATTTTGCTTGTTTTTTCATCCCAGTGGACATATTAAATTCATGAACTATTTTATAATTTCCAATATTCACATTGACTGCACTGCAATTTTTCATCATTTCTGATAAATGAAAAAGAAATAATGAATGTTTTTTGAAGAAAAAAAGTGTTGACTGCGGAGTGATTCCTGAATGAAAGAATAACTTTACGGATGAAAATATGTGGATATTTTTTCTAAATTTTTGGCTCTTTTTTTCCTTTGAAGGGGTGGAGTTTTTTTTTTTACTTTTTAGGGAATTTTCAGGTGAAAGTGTTTTCAGTTCATGTTAAGAGACATAGTCATCCAGACACCCATGCTGGATACTCACGAACTTTCACTATACAACCCAGCAGTGGCAAGACACTTTGTCAAATTGTTCCAAGTACCAAACTGATCACATTAACTAAGAAACATCAGATTCAATTTATGTTTGTTGGGGCACTGGTCAATTGCTTTATTTCCTGACTGGTCAATTCATGTCTCCTTCCATCCCAGGTACTCAGACTGGTACTTTCTATTCTGCACGTACCAGTCATGTTTTTCAAGTGGAACACTGTAGAACATCAACATCACACTTTTTTGGCAAGCACACACATGGCCTTCCATGGTCCATAAAATCTGCCACTTTACCCACCTCCTAGGCAAGTGTTTTAATTTTATCAAACGCAGAATTCAGTAGACAAGAGAAGTTGGCCCAGAAGAAAAGTCGACCTAAAACAAAGCCAAGATGGGTCAACCTAAAACAAAGTCCGGATTGAGCCTGTGGGAAAAGTTGGTCCTTAACCCTTTACTTAACGAATCGGCCCCATCCGCTTGCGTAAGATTCAAAATTTTCCAAAAAATGTCAACAAAAGCACATCATGTGACCCCTCATTGGAACGGGCTCATTCCGATGAGGGGTCACGTGATGTGCTTTTGTTGACATTTTTTGGAAAATTTAAATTAAAATAATAAATTTTAATATTGTCGGCATTGGGTAAAAGGTTAACAAAGTTGGCACACAAGGGAACAATTCAGCCCCAAATGAAATACTTGTAGGTTTTTCTCAAATTATTTTTTTCAATGCTGCAACTGTTTATTGTACTGTATTTTTGTTATTTCGAAATTATTTAGAAATATTTTCTATTCAAAAAATCATATAGCCCAAGAGTGCAAGAATGCAGTCCTACACAATATTTAACAACTGTATGGTTTCAATTTATTTATTTATTTATTGCTGTTTAAGGTCACATGCTTGTGCACAATGTCTAATCGTGACCACAACATGGATATGAAGTCAAGTATAGCCAATTAATCGCCACATGCTGCCTATTTTAGAGGCCTTCCACCCAGGCACTGTTTACCAGGTCCTATTTTACCATTACAACAGAGCTTGTTTACCAAAGTAAACCAGCACTACCTCACTTCCTAGGGTTCCCACGGGGGTATGGTTTCAAATAATTTCCTCAAATTATTTTGCAACTACTTTATTAATGATAATTTCTCGGATTGTAGGCCTCAAGCTTCTTCGGTTCAATTTATTTGTCCACTTAAGGTGGATTCTGTTTTGTGTTGACGACCCCTTAAACACAGTTTTAAATTTTGTTAAGTTTATGTCATTATAATTTGAAAAACACACCAGTTTCAAATTGTTATACCGTGGGTAGGGGTACATGACAACGTTTTGCGTTTGGCCGCTAGCCTAACTGTGGGGATGGTATGAGAGGATGTGTTCCAACTGCCATTCCAACACGTTTTTTTGCTGTGGGTCCGTAGTCATCGGATGCTGGTTGTCCAGACTTGAACCAAAATTCCGAACTGTAATCTTTGGTGTGGTACGCCCTGTATGATGGGATATAATCAGAAAAGATAAGACAAACACACATAATATTTCAACATCTTTTTATTTAAATATATATATACTCTGTAATATGAACTTTGGTAAAACCAAGAAGCGCGCGCAACTCACAGTGTTTTTCAAATTATAATGACAGGGTCGTCAACACAAAACAGAATCCACCTTAAGTGGACAAATAAATTGAACCGAAGAAGCTTGAGGCCTACAATCCGAGAAATTATCATGAATAAAGTAGTTGCAAAATAATTTGAGGAAATTATTTGAAACCATACCCCCGTGGGAACCCTAGGAAGTGAGGTAGTGCTGGTTTACTTTGGTAAACAAGCTCTGTTGTAATGGTAAAATAGGACCTGGTAAACAGTGCCTGGGTGGAAGGCCTCTAAAATAGGCAGCATGTGGCGATTAATTGGCTATACTTGACTTCATATCCATGTTGTGGTCACGATTAGACATTGTGCACAAGCATGTGACCTTAAACAGCAATAAAAAAAATTGAAACCATATAGTTGTTAAATATTGTGTAGGACTGTATTCTTGCACTCTTGGGCTATATGATTTTTTGAATAGAAAATATTTCTAAATAATTTCGAAATAACAAAAATACAGTACAATAAACAGTTGCAGCATTGAAAAAAATAATTTGAGAAAAACCTACAAGTATTTCATTTGGGGCTGAATTGTTCCCTTGCGTGCCAACTTTGTTAACCTTTTACCCAATGCCGACAATATTGAAATTTATTATTTTAATTTAAATTTTCCAAAAAATGTCAACAAAAGCACATCATGTGACCCCCTCATCGGAATGAGCCCGTTCCAATGAGGGGTCACATGATGTGCTTTTGTTGACATTTTTTGGAAAATTTTGAATCTTACGCAAGCGGATGGGGCCGATTCGTTAAGTAAAGGGTTAAGGACCAACTTTTCCCACAGGCTCAATCCGGACTTTGTTTTAGGTTGACCCATCTTGGCTTTGTTTTAGGTCGACTTATCTTCTGGGCCAACTTCTCTTGTGTACTGACTTCTGTGTTTGATAAAATTAAAACACTTGCCTAGGAGGTGGGTAAAGTGGCAGATTTTATGGACCCTGGAAGGCCATGTGTGTGCTTGCCAAAAAAGTGTGATGTTGATGTTCTACAGTGTTCCACTTGAAAAACATGACTGGTACGTGCAGAATAGAAAGTACCAGTCTGAGTACCTGGGATGGAAGGAGACATGAATTGACCAGTCAGGAAATAGAGCAATTGACCAGTGCCCCAACAAACATAAATTGAATCTGATGTTTCTTAGTTAATGTGATCAGTTTGGTACTTGGAACAATTTGACAAAGTGTCTTGCCACTGCTGGGTTGTATAGTGAAAGTTCGTGAGTATCCAGCATAGGTGTCTGGATGACTATGTCTCTTAACATGAGCTGAAAACACTTTCACCTGAAAATTCCCTAAAAAATAAAAAAAAAACCTCCACCCCTTCAAAGGAAAAAAAGAGCCAAAAATTTAGAAAAAATATCCACATATTTTCATCCGTAAAATTATTCTTTCATTCAGGAATCACTCCGCAGTCAACACTTTTTTTCTTCAAAAAACATTCATTATTTCTTTTTCATTTATCAGAAATGATGAAAAGTTGCAGTGCAGTCAATGTGAATATTGGCAATTATAAAATAGTTCATGAATTTAATATGTCCACTGGGATGAAAAAACAAGCAAAGTTACTTTTAAGTCATCTGGAAAGTGGCAATTAAATTTACTGATATCCAAATTACAAAACAAGGAAACCAATTCCTATTTTTATGATTTCAATTGTCAGATCAAAATCCAGAAGTTTCTTCCCAGACGTGATCACTTCCCACCTAATTTTTTATCTTGGCATTTTACCCCAGATTTTGGGCCTATTTTTCCCCCCATTCTGGTAGCATTATCAATTTATCTCTCCAAACACCCTATAAATATTGTGGCCAAAAATAGGAAAGTTGAAAATTTGTAAGGAAAAAATATCTCGCCCAACCAGTGTCAAAGGTGTTTTGGCCTGAAATTGTGGAAGCTGGTTTGGCTGAAATTGTGCAGGCCTGTTTGGGTGTAATTTTTGGAAAGTACCTACAAAATAGACGACAACAGATTAATATTTTGTCCAGAATATCGCCATTATCCAACCTTCAAAAAAAAATTTTTGGACCTCAACAAGTTTTTCATTTAAGATCCACACCACCCCCACCCTACCTACACACCAGCATCCACATATGTTTTCAAATAAAAATTGAAATTGACCAGGCAACTACATAACTTATTTTTATAAACAACCAAAGAAAAAGGTTGAACATTTTTTTGTACATGATACACAACATTGACAGCGATGACTTTTATTTAGATCAAGTCTGAACATTCACTGATCCAAAAGTACAAAAACTAACCCCTTGAATATTTTTGGTAATGATTAAGAAATAGGCTTCAGGTTGATTGTGGGCTCTGTCAACAAACAATGGATTGCACTGAACCCACACCCTATCCATTTTTCTGGAAGAAATGGAAGCTTTATTTTTTCATTATCTTTCGAAAATTTTTTTTAGCAATATTATGAATTAAATATTATGAATTAAATATGAGCTATTTCGACAATGGAGAACTATTTCAGGTTATCTGGGGTTTTTTTTGGTATTTTCATCTGGTGCGAATTTAAAGAAAAAAAGAGTTTCACTGCAACATTTATTTTTATTGTTTTTTTTTGGGGGGGGGGGGGGGGGTGGAAGGGGGAATAGGCGTTTTTAAATTTCACAAGTTGGACAGCTTTACTTTAGTAATGGTCGAGCACAATAAATTGTGCGCACAGAAAAAAACATTACAATTGTCAGAAACGAGAATGCATGTAGTCATTGTGATGGGTAAGGCGTCTTCGCTTGAAAATTGTCTTCGAAACGTATTGTCGAAAATTTATTGTTTTTGTTTCGCTGGGTGCATAGATGTGGAACGGAACTTCTGTTTTTGAAATGGTAATTCGTGGACGTTTGCACGGAGCATAGAATCAACCTCCCTGACGTTTGTCAGGCAGTATGTCACTTCGACATCTTAGGTTCGTAATAACTGAATGAAAAATACCTTTGCCACAATCCGACCTGTGCGTACTTTTAAGTTACAACAAACGGACGTGTTGTTGATGCTTTTCATTTGGTAACTTTGTTCCAATAACACGCAGTGTTGGTTTGAAGTGAACAGCGTTTTGCACTTACAAATGCAAAACAGATAAATCACGTGACAGAATACTTTTCAGAATCGAACAACAGCGGGATCCCAACAGCCAGCCAGCAGACGATGAAATCCAATGTGCATGTATGGGAACATTTAGCTTTTCGACAATTTCTGTCATTTAGTCAGCAAAGCAAACGACAGTTGAGTTTGTTTGGAAAAACTTTAATTTTGAAAAGCATGTTCAATAAATTATTCACAGTCTGCATGGAATGATCTAAGGAGAAATCTCGCATTACACCGTTCGCTTTTTAGGGGCGTCATTCGATTTGTTCGCTTCTGAAAACGAGAGCTGGGGTTCCCCATGTTTTTCCAGGCATTTCAAATGTGACATGCCATACACTCTCTTCAAATGCAAATATCCTGTAACTTAGTTATCTAACCCATTACATGTATTACATTTCCAAATCCACAAAAAACATATAACACTATCTGACTAAGTAGAAATAAACAATCTGAAAGTGGGTGGAATTATTTATTGTCAAAGGCAAGACTTCAACCTGAAAAATTGCCCGAAAAAATACCGAAACCAGTCATTTTCAGCCACCTAGCAGCATCAAAAGCAGAATTTTCCCACCAACCCCGCCTACCCACCCCTGGAGCAGAGCATCACTTGTTTCTAAAATGCAAAAAAAAAATTATATGTTTCCGTCTCATTTTTTAGTTACCTGTCTGGTAACAAACCCGTGTAAAAATTACATTTAAAAAAATAGCCAATTTTTCGAAGCCACTGTTTCCCATAATTCATCTGGTAATTTACCCCTATGTATCAGACTCCCAACTTTGGGACCAAAACTTCAAATTCTCTTGTCCAACAAAAAGCCTAATGTAATCATATATCTGATACTAAAAATATATCTCTATTTTACATGGCCTTAGTTTCAACATACGCCCTTTGTTTAGAATTTCACCCTGTGCAATAGTGCGAAACTGTGGAGCGGAACCTTAGATTGGATGGCATAGCATTCCTTGGTTTTTCCAATTTCACGTACATGTTGTCTATTAGGCTTGCTTCAAAGCAGCCCTTCGGGCTGCTTTTGCGAGCGCTATAACCTTTGAAATGTTTATTGGGATTGGAGGAAAATATTTCGTAACAACTAAATAGGATTTAGTCCCAATGGCAATGAGTTGAATTGAGTTTGAGTCTGACGGGGTTCGGCCTTTGGCCGATTGTCACCATGATTCACAAAACCCGCAAACAGCCCAACTGTTTTCTTTATTTTTCGGAGCCTCTCAGAGGAACTTGAGAAAATGGCATTTTACCATTCTGTTTAATAAAAATGGGCCCCGAGATTGGCGAGAATGCCGAAGTAGGCCCAAAAAATGGGTCATACTAAATACTGGGATATAACGAGCAGAACCGAGCACGGAGCAGTAGAAAAATAAGGCATATTGGGCAAAATAAAGGGCATACTATGGTATATGGAGGTTATTTAAATGTAAAATATCCATTCGGGGCAAGTTGGGGTAAAATTGGATGATTTATAAACATTAGAGTATAACGCGCCCGTCGAAAACTTCAGCTCGGTATTTACCAGGTTGAACACGGAAATCAATTTGCGTTGCGTATCTAAAGTATAGCTACTAATAGTAACACTATTATTATAATACTTTATTAATAATATTTGTAATGTTATGGTAGGCCCTGACATTTTATAATCGTTCGTGGGTGGTTTCACGGCTCAACAGGTCTACGAATATTTCCAATCGAGCTATTTTAGCTCGATCGAGTTAATTTTGCTCAATCGGGCTGTAAAAAATGAGGCGAAATAATAGTTTTTTGTCGAGCGGGACTTCGCCCTACAGGCCACCACAGACCACCATCGAGAGTTACAACTTGAATGTTAATTTAAATGAGAGTTGAATGAAATGTAACATGTTATACCATGGCATTAACTGCACAACGCTAAACAAGTTAATAATTAGCCAATATGACATAAATTATTCATGGCAAATCAACCTGCGAATTTTCTTTTCGAACCTGTCGAGTGGGAGTTGCTGCAGACAAGAAATAATATCTTAATAGTTATTATTATTAGTAGTAATAGTAACGTTTTGGCCTTTATTCTCGATGGTGGTTTGTGATGGGCCAAAGTCCTGTACGATAAAAACACTTTTCCTGAGTTCCCCTTATTTTGAGGTACAGCTCGATCGAGTTAAACTTAAAGTAACCCACCCGGAACGAGCTGAAATAGCTCGACTGGAATATTTCCCCGACCTGCTCATTGCTCAAGACAAGTGTTGAAGTTGAACTCACCTTTGTCCTGTCCCGTCATTTGAAATTTAGAGAAATATCTCTCCAAATTAAATCCTCAGAATGAAAAAAGTTCAGCTTCTGCAGCGTCCCATCTATTCTTTCAAATTTGATTAGTCGTAGTACACAAAAAGTAGGTCGGGTTAGACGAGTTAGGTACTTTTAATTTCATGAGCAGACTCGGCAAGTCTTGTGAGCTAAGTTTAGTAGCCTTCACTGTCACTAGAGACTAGTGTAGACTGACTGTAGGTGTCACTAACCACTCTGCGTACCACTGGCAGTGACATTACAATTCTAGCAAGAAATAACGTTTATTATCCAACACTAATGGCAATACGTGGCTGCCTGGTCACAAAGTCAGCAGTTCCATGAATGTTTACCACAGAAGACAATTGCAATTGGTGTAACAATAAACAAAACTGCACACAACACAAATTCCAACTTCCAAGGCGATGAGCCTCGGTGAAAATGTGAATCTTTCAACTTCAACATCTATGTCTCTTGCAACAGTAACTTGGTCAGCAGGCCCGTAAAAGAGGTCCACCGCAGGCAACAGTAACTGCTGAAAGGCGCACCTGCTGACCCTTCGGAATTTCGCGATACAACAGAAAAAACCTACACACCACCATTGTCAGTTCCACAATGGCAAAATGTAAAACTGATGGTCAGAAAAGTTATTAAATTATTAACAACTGTTTTATTGTACAGGAAAGATTGAAATAGCTTTTAAAAAGCGAAACGTCAGCCTTTCAACAAGACATTAACATATTGTTGTTCTAGTGTGGGCCTACATTGTTAATTTGAATCTCTCACATTACTTGTCATATTCGGAGGGATACATTGTAACAAAACAGCTTCCATTCTTTCATACAGTACGTGATGGAATGTGCGATAGAATAAATTCCACAAGACAATTTATGCTACATTTCTTTTGGTGGTGGTTCTAACCCATAAGATCAGTTCTTGTCAAGCTGTTTGGGTGAACTTTCCAAGAAATGACGCCAAGGTTTAGGTCATAAGTGGTTATCAATTTTTTTTTATAACAGATTTGCCTCAAAACCACATCTTGTGGTAGTGGTGTACAAAGTGGCATGAACATTTGTTTTGCTGGGGGGGGGGGGGGGGGGCGGGGGTGTGAGTAGCAATGAATTATTTAATCATGGCAAACCAACCTGTGAATTTTTTCTGTTCGAACCTGTCGAGTGGGAGCTGCTGAAGACAGAACTATCTTAGTTATTCTCGATGGTGGTTTGTGATGGGCCAAGATCAGCTTCCCCCCCCCCCCCCACCCCCCCCCCACCTTTTTTTTTTTTACTGATTCAGTTTTGGGCAGGTAAATTGGTTTGAGATATACAGTGGCGTATATAAAGGGGGGGGGGAGCCCCCCCCCCCCTCCCCACCAGAAATTTTGTCGGAAATTTTTTGGGACCATTTTTAGGCGAATTTATGCCTAATAACATTAAATATGCTGGCTTTGGGGATAAAAACATGCCATTTTGGGTAAAATGTGGGTAAAAAAGAACAATTTTCAGTACATTTGCAGTAAACAACAGATTCTTTCTGTTTGTTTGGGTTTTTGTTGTTACAGTGTCGAAAAATTTTCTGTCTGTCGGAAAATTTTGGGCTTGCCCCTCCGCCAGCGAAAAGCTATCAACGCCACTGGAGATATAAATAAGTTTGTGTTGGTTGGAATGTGTGATCTTTGGGGTGGGAGTCTGGATATCCTCCCCTCTCCCCCACCTCAACATGACAAAAAAATGTCCCACATTTGACAGTATTTGATAATGAAATGGCGAGGAAAATGTTTTGCGCCAAAAGACTTTCCGAATATGAACACTTAGTTATGGTTGGTTGGAATGGGGAGGGGGTGCGGGTGGAGAAATTCAGGCCTTGATACCACCCATCCTTCCACTACCACGAATTTATTTATTTATTGGTGTTTAGGGCCACATATTTATGCCAAATGGCTAATCATCACCACAGCATGGAGATAAAGTCAAGTTTATTCAATCGTTTATACCCATGCTGCACATTTTAGAGGACTTCCACCCCAAGCATTGGTGACTGGGTCCTATTTTACCAGTGAAACAGAACTTATTTACTGCGGGGGCACTACCATGCGGAAAAAAATTCACTCATTTTACATATTTTGAAAATAAAATGGCAAGAAAAATGTGTTCTTGACAGGAAAACTGGCTCCAGATATAAACACTGAGTTAGGGTTGGTTGGAATGGAAGGTTAGAGATATGCCTGTCATGACAGAACAAAAAAGATTTTTCTCACATTTAAGAATATTTGACCACGATATGGTGAGAAAACTGTTTTCAGTAGAAAAATGGGTCTCAACTTTCAACATATCTGGAGTTGGTGGTTGGAATAGGACCTAGAAGATATCCAGGCCTGGAAAAGTGCTCTTGGCAGAAAAAGTTGGTTTCAGATATGAACACTGGGTTAGGGTGGATTCGAGTGGGGTGAGAGGTGATATCCCTTCCATGACAAAGGAAAAACATTTTTACACATATGGCATTATTTGATAATGATATGGTGAGAAAAATGTTTTGAGCAGAAAGGTTTGTTTCAGCTTTCAATATTGAGTTACATTTGGTTGAAACAGGAAGATATCCAGGCCTGGATACCCCAATCCTACATGGCCTAAAAAAAATCACCGATTTGACATTATTTGATGATGAATTTGCAAGAGAAATATCTTTTGCATCCAATTGTTAAAAAAAGGACTTGCTCCCCTCTCCTCCCCCATCAGCATATATTCAAATGGCAAAGCCTGCGCTTTGCTATGGGGAACTCCAAAAATACATCAGATCAAAAAACAAAATAGGAGGTGCACACTGCCACACAATTGATAAACATTCTGTGAAAGTTTCATTGAAATCCATTCACTGGTTAAAGTTGAGTTGCGGATAAACGATGTGCACACCTCCCCCACCTCATATTGAAATGGCAAAAACCATGTTTTGCTATGGGAAACCCCCCAAAACACATCAGATCAAACAATAGTTATTGCTGAAGGCAATCCATACCCTTACCGCAGTGCTGGGCTGATGAAGCATAAATGAATTAAGTTATGAATATTCGCGGACGGACTCACACACGGACGGACGGACGGACGGACACACGGACGCATGTAATCCAGTATACCCCCCCCCCCTCCCCTTTTTCTTCGAAAGTGGGGGTATAAAAATAAAATAGAAGGTGCAAAAAGGCATTATGTAATGAAGAATCATTGAAAATTTCATTAAAATCCATTCTTTGGCTAAAGGGGAGTTGCAGAAAAAAGTAGGTGTGACGCAAATGACGCAAGACAAAAGTAATCCCTATGTGTCAAAAATGGTGTATGACCCTAGAGCAAAATTGAGTGGACAATAACGACTGTAAGTGGATACCCCCCCCCCCCCCCCCCACACACACACACACACACATCTGAGTTCATATGCATACCAAATATCATTAAGATCCGCCTGACAATGACTGAGATTTTTACACTCAAAGGCATTTCAGACAGAATTCTAAGTCGAGAAGGGGCATAACTCTGAAAAAAGTACATCGGCTCGAAAAATAAAATAAGAGGTGCACAATGGTATAATGCAAGGAAGCATCCCTGAAAGTTTCATTAAAATCCATTTATTGGTTAAAGAGGAGTTGCGGATAAAAGTAAGTGTGACGCGGACGACACAAGACGACAAAAGTAAACCCTACATCTCGCATTATTTTCTCAACTTTTCTCGATCACTTCATCTTGTAATGCCTAATGGCCACTATTCTTTTTTCATTTTGTGGCATGAAATACACCTTTTACGCTGAAAACATAGACTCAGAGTTCGTTCTATTTGGGAAGGGATGGGGAGATATCCAGCGCCCCCCCCCCCCCCGACTCCCCATTATTTTTTTTCTGTCATAGCCTTCCTACAACAGCTTCACTGCAAAAAAAAAAGTTTTTGATTTTGTCTTTCCTGATGCCGATGTTTTTACTGTTAACAAAAAGACAGTTACAAAATTATTATCCAGATTAACAAAGACTTGTTTGTCATGTTGGGACTATATCCCCCACCCCCGACGATGGTTGAGCCCCGGAGGACCCACCCCCTTAGGCTCACTGTCTGCTAGTTTTCTACAGACAATCTCCACCCCCTGGTTTTGACTAGAAAAAATGTAATTTTCTGCTCAGAACATTTTTTTCGCGCCATTTCATTATCAAGTAATGTCAAATGTATGAAAAAAAAACGTTTTGTCGTGGTTTGGGGTGTGGGGGAGGGGGGGGGGGGGTGTATAATACAATTTATTTATTTATTGGTGTGTAAGGTCACATATGCACAATGGCTATGTTCTCTATTTGGAAATAGATTTGTTACTCTTTTGGTTTCCCAGGGTGTATGGGAATTTATACTGGTCTGAAAACTCAAACACATGGCTTGTGCATCAGGGTGTATGAGTTTTCAAGACTGTGTAAGTTCCCATACATCGTGGGTTACCAATGGATAACTAAAATTACCCCAGCATCAGCCTGATCACTCCATGACCATCACCACCTCTACAAAGACTTGGGGTGCTACAGATAATGTGGCTTTAAATGTATGACTGTTCAACCCAATTTCTGACTTGGTGACAGGTGAATACAGGCAAAAATTAACCAACCCCTCACATATGACAGGTGAAGACAGGCAAAAATTAACCATACCCCTCACATATGACAGGTGAAGATAGGCAAAAATTAACCATACCCCTCACATATGACAGGTGAATACAGGCAAAAATTAACCATACCCGTCACATATGACAGGTCAGTTAACCCTTCACCTGAAAAAGACCTATATTTGCCTGAGTAAGACACACAAAAAATCCCCATTCTGTTTTTTATGTCAGTTTTCCATTTTTCTCTTCCAAACCATAGTACATGTCCTCTTATTGGAATGAGCTTATTGAACTCACTCTAATGTTGGGTCATGAACTATGGTTTCAGAAGAAAAAAATGTAAAAACTTAATTGAAACAAACGTCTACAACTAGTTTTAAGTAAATGTTAATAATCAGTGGTTAATTTGAGATTCTGATTTCAAAGAATCCAGATGAGGGAAAGGCCAACAATATTTGTTCATTGATGAATTGTATAGCCCAGCTTACATTACATGCTTCAAACAACCTTTGACCAGGACTGGTTATAATCTTATAAGATGGTGAATAATTAATGTTGTACACCCCCCCCCCCCCCCCCCCCCCCCCCACACACACACACAACCAAGTGTTTTGATTTGTTTCATAGGGCAGGTTTTGAAGAAAAAAAACACAAAATCCAGTTCAGATGATATTATTCTGCTTTATTTAAAAAAAAATAACTTAAGTGCATATAATTGTAATAACTGGAGGATAACAATGCTCTGAATACTTTACTCAGTCTTCCACTTGCCAAGCTTCAACGGTCATAATAATCGTGAGAAGGGCGTAAGGTACAATAATTTTTCCTAACGTTTTCCGTAAAAGTTCGTATGCGTCCAGGAGCAGGTACCTGTGTTCAATCCCACCACAAACATGGCGTCACGACGTCATGGAAATTACATGACGTAATTAGAGAGAAGACCTTCCCGTTATATTAGATTCCCTGACTGGGATATTGGTATGCACTTGTCATGATGATGGTTTCTAGATTGTGATGTTGCGCTTAGAATAACACATAGGAGTTGTTCTTCCAGAAAAACAAGAAAAATACTCTCCTTTGGCGATCACCTGGTAGTTTCTGGTTATTATTTCCCCGAAAACATGTTCAAAATAGCTTATTTTCATTATTGTGTCCACAAAGTTTCTTTTCGCTACAATATGCTTGGAAAATATTTATAATTTTCTTTACATGGCGAGAGTGTACTCCATTCCGATCAATTTGCTCTTCTGAACAATCATAAATACGAAACACATCAAGATCTATCAGTTTAGACCCATTCAGTCCACAAATTAAATGCACAACGAGGAACAATAATTAGTTTCCTGTGTGGCCATTCTATCCACATGAGCCCCGAAAGGTGTGCCCCCCCCCCCCCCCCTCTCTCCGCATGGTCTGGGCATCCTATCCCTTCTCTGTGGCCATCCTATCCAGATTATCACCCACCGGTCTGGCTAAGCGGACAATAAACCTTTTTTCGGCTATGTGAGATCCATTACATCTAACCTGCAATCTTCGTCATATTTAACAATTTTGTTTGACATTTTAACTTAGAACAAAAAATCAGGAGGCCCTATGTACTTTAAAAAAAGAAGCCGAAAGTTGCGATTGGGGTCTGAAGCAAAGCAGAAAACTTCTGCGATTGAGATTAAAATGAAATACTAAAACGTAATAATATACTGATGAATGAACCGCATACGTATAAAATATGCACTTGCCTTGCTTTCTGTAGCGGGCCCGGGCCTTTTCGGCCTCGGGAACATTCGGCCCCAGGTAGTTTTCCGGGAACATTCTGCCTCAGACGAGGGACGAATAATTGAATGGCAATATATGTGCCCCATTGCCGACATAATAATAATAATAACACTTTGGCCAGCCGCTGATTTGTCGCGGTTCTCGGACGAGAAGGCCTTGGTTACCCCTGAACTCCCAACTGCCTCCCTGTTCCCACGCTTCTCCTCTCCTCCCAACATTCGGAGACAAACTGCTTGATGACATCCCTTGCCCCATTCTTCCCAATCTCTCCGATTAGCACATTAACCCTCTCCTTTGAGTCTCCCCCTAACCACATGTCCTCCATTCTCTCGTCCCACTTCCCCATTATACTCCCAGTGAATCTCATTCTTTTAGACTGATACTTTGGGCATTCTAGAAGGAAGTGTTCCAGGGTCTCCACCATGCCCAAGTTACACATCTGGCACTCCCTTTCACCGTCTTTCCCAAGTTTTCCCCTCAGCTCCAGGGATCGCGACCGCAACTTGAACAGCAGTGACCCCCCAAAGGTGCCATCAAGGTACTCTTCAAAACCTGGCCTCTCTTTATCACGCAGGCCACCCAAAGACCTCTTTGATTTGACCCCCTCTCGCCAATTACGGTTACAATCCTCCATGACCCTTTCTCTGACGATTTTTTTACCCTGGTTTGCCCCAACGTCCAGGTCCGAGATCTCCAATGAGTAGTTCTCTACTGGCTCCCTCACTTGGACCATCCACCCCGTTTTGATATTTGAGTTGAAAATTCGCAGGAACATTACTTTACACCATCGGCTGTCGGGGAGATTCACCAAATAATTAAGATAACCGAGTTTCAACAGGTCTATCCTGTCCTTGATCCTCATCCACCCCAGCTCACCCCTGATTGCTTCTAGCGCTGCGGCATTGCTCGACCCCGTTATCCATCGGCCTGCGTCGTTCTGTAAGATTTCCAAGCTCTTTACGGCCGTCTGGTTTAGAGGTACCACTTCCGTACCGTATGTTATACTTGGCAGCCCCACCATTTCCCAAATGGTTTTCCCCACGAAAACCTTATTGAAACTGTTTCTCCCTATAAGTTTCATTTGGTTAAGGATTCGCTTCCCCTTCAGAATCAATTTATTTGTGTGGTTTCGGTAGATGCCTCTTCCTGTAATGTTTATATTTACCCCCAAATACTCGTAATCACCTGTCTCTCCTACACTGAGAAGTTTGCTGCTCCCTTCCGGAATGCAGAACTCACCCACTCTCCACCTTCGAGTGGGGTCCACTTTGCGGCCCACAGGTATAACTTTGCTGTTGCTTTCATTAAGTTCGAGTCTCCATTTGCTCCCATATTTCCCATCAATTCCCAGCATTTTCGTTAGCCCCTCTTCGCTTTCTGACACTAGAACCATATCGTCTGCAAAAAATAGCCCTGGAATCTTCAAGTCCCCAACTGCTACCCCCTCGTCGCTACGCAGGAGTTCATCTCCTAAACCTTTAATGTACAATGCAAACAGGATTGGCGAAAGGATACACCCCTGTTTTAGGCCTATCTCCATAGGCACACGTTTTGTTGTAATGTTTCCCAGACTAAGTTCACTCTGTACATCTTTATATAGTGCTTTCATAATTCCAACAAGCTCGCCTCCTAAGCCCAGAGCCTCCAGCTTGCGCCACATACCCTCCCTCCATACTCTATCGTATGCCTTTTTGACATCCAAAAAGGCCATAAACATCTTTTTCTTTTTTGCATTCGCGGATTCTATCATTTGGGATAGCGTGAAAAGATGGTCGGTTCCTCTCCTTCCCTTCCTGAAGCCATTCTGGATTTCTCCCAAAAAACCCTTCTCCTCAATTACCTCCTCTAGTCTCCCATAAAGGACTTTACAGAAAACCTTTCCAATGTTGCTACTGACAGAGATCCCTCGACAGTTATCCAAAACGTCTTTTTCCCCCTTTTTGTGAATAAATGTCACTTTGCTTTCCCTCCACTCCTTTGGGACCTCTTGTTTTTCTATGGCTAAATTGAATAGGGCAGTCAGGCTTTCCAAGAGTTCCTCTCCCCCTTTTTTGATAAACTCGTTAGGAATTTCGTCTACCCCTCCCGCTTTTCCATTCCTCAATTTTGAGATCACCCTTCGCACCTCCTAAATAGAAACGGGGTGGTCAAAACATGTGAGGGAACTAATGGACAATTACTCTATAGAGGTCACAAACATAGAAGTAGGAATGAAAGAAGGCAAAAGGTTTGTCAAAGAGAGAGTCATGGAAGACTGCAATCGAAACTGGCGAGCAGGGGTTAGCGTGAAAAGATCACTGCAGGGGTTACAATATAAAGAAAAGCCAGCTTTTGAGAAGTACCTAGATGGCACCTTTGGAGGGTCACTGCTGTTCAAACTGAGATCAAGATCACTGGAGCTTCGGGGAAAAATTGGGAGAGATGGGGAAAAGGGATGCCAAATGTGCCACTCTGGAGTACCTGTTGGTATTCTTCCTTTGCTACCATGGCCTCATTGCTTTCCACCCCCTTAAGTTTTCTACTTCTCCTGTATGCAGCACATTTAGCTTTTCTAACCTTTATGGCCCTTTTCAGTTCTTCGTTCACTCTGTACCCAAGTTCCCGTGTTGGCACCCTAATCTTCCCTACACTTTTCTTCCCTGCCTCCACTAGGCTCGCAACTATGGCGTCGGCCATCTTCTGGACACTACCCCCCTTGTGTACGGCTGCAAGCTTTGGTTTCAGTTTTTCTTCGCACTTCGCCCAGTCGGCATCCTTTTTGAGTTCCCAAATCTCCTTGAAGCTTCCTTTCCTTTTCTCTAGGTTTTTTGGCCCTCATCGTCACTGTAATCAAGTTGTGATCACTGTCCAACTCCATTTTGCCCTCATCATCCACTTCTACCCTTATCACCTCCCTCCATAAATTCATATCTGTGAGAATGTAGTCAATTATTGATTTTCTGTCGTTTCTCTCCCAGGTCCATTTCCCCTTACATCTAGCGTCCCTGTTCAGAATCTTCAGACCGAGCTCATTTGTGAAGTTCAACAGCTTCCTTCCATTCCTGTTAACTTTCTTGTCCCCACCCTCTATGCCTTCTTCCTTGTCACCTATGTGTCCATTAAAGTCGCCCATCAGAATTATACCGAGCCCCCTGTTTTCTAGTTCAGTGATATTGGACATTAGTGTTGAGTATATCGAGTCATTCCACTCGGGTTTACTTCCCTCCACCGCACAGTACACAATCCCAAGGGCAATACTTTTGTTTCTCAGACTGATCTTTACCCATCCAATTTCTTTTGACACATCAGCCGAGGTGATGATATCTTCCAGATCTGTAATCAGCGACGGTTTTAAATCCTCTTTAATGTACATGCCTACCCCTCCCCCCTTTTTCTGGCCTTCGGTTCGCCCTACACCTATCCACACACACCCGCTTACTTGGTCTACCCGTTCCTCGTGTCTTACCCACGTCTCGCTTAAGCCCATGACATCAAACTCGTCTGCCTCGATCAATGTAGCAATTTCACTTACTTTCCGGTGGAGACCCTGGATGTTGCTATAACCCACTTTCAGGGTACCGAGGTTCATTGGCTTCCGCCTACTGGGCCCATTGTTTTCTGGTGCTAGTCTTAGTTTAAACAGTATTTATTCAAAAAAAATGTCAATAAATGTCAATAACAGTATACACAAAGATGGTATAAACATCGGCGTGGATTCGGCAGTAAGCTTTGAGCTTATACAAGGCCGTCTCCACAATACGAAATTACAAGCACAATGACAATGGCAGATAAGAGAAGTTTATACAGACAGTACAAGTCAATGTTGATCATGAATTACTTCAACGTACAACGGCCACGTCCGCCCGTCAGTTCACAAGTCCCCTTGTGAACCGAAATGCGGGCATAGCCGCCGTACGTTAACGAAATATATGAGCCTGCTTGAGCATAACTTCCCACAAGAATTTACAAGTCAGGTTAAGTCGGATTGGAGTCGATTACTTGTAGGTTGACAACGTATTGCGTGGAGTGGATATTGTGTGTGTCGTCAACTTCAATGACTAACTAAATGTAGCACATTCCTAATACATCTTATTTTTTATACGAAGTGACCCGATGCTACATTGGTATCAACAGTGAATCTTTTACTAGTCAGTATAAAGTCGTGTACCGCTTCAAAAATGAGGCGGTTCTCATCGTCACTTAGGTATTCCGAACCATAAAGAAGTATAGAGGTGTCCACGTCGAATGGGAGAAGATTAATTGTAGCAGAGCGAGCAACTGCGAAGACTGGACAATTCAAGAAAAAATGATCAGATGTCTCTTGCTCACCACACTGACATAAGTCAGTGGGTGATAGGTGGTTAAGGTACAAATGGGACTTTAAATTGCTACACCGAAGTCGTAATCTACAGTGGTATATTTGGGCTATACGGGATTTCGATTTAAGGTAAAAATTTGGTAGTCGTCTATTACCGGCATTGAGAAAAATCTTAAAATTTGTCAGTGATGGGTTTTCACGGACCACAACAGGTAAATTATTCCATTGTTCAGTTGCATTAGGTATAAAAGAAGACCTATACAGTTCGGTTCTACAAAGTGGAATGCGGTGATTTTGACTTGACCGAAGATTTAATGAAGGATTAATCGAAGAAACAAGAGGCGGGATTTTACTAGATAAATAGGGAGGAACCATATGATGGTACATTTTGAAAAATTGTATTAATTTATGTTTTCGCCGCCTATCTACGAGGGGCTCCCAACCCGTTTCCGTGTAAAGTGAGGACTTACTGGCACTGACGGTCGCTCCAGTGACAATCCTTGCCGCTGCTATTTGTATTTTCTCCATTTCCTGAACATTAGTCAAGGAACAGTTGTCCCAGACAGTGTCAGCATATTCAAGAAGAGGCCTGACAAAGGCAAAATATATTTTTTCTAAGACGCTACGATCCAAGTAGAATTTCTGCTTCCTTAGTAAGTCTATCCTGGACCAGGCTTTGGTGCAGATATGATCGATGTGATCATTCCATGTACATGTGCTGTTAAGTATTACTCCAAGATGTTTATGATCAGGGACCTCAGATATCGTAGAACCGACGAACTGCAAGGGAGGGTGGATAGCAGAATTACTTTTGCGAGATATTAACATGCTTTCGGTTTTACTGGGATTAAACTCAACCAACCATAGTCTTGCCCAATTTTCAATTGAGACCAGATCATGATTGATTACTCTCGAGGCTTGTTCTGGATTTTCAATGATTAAATATAACGAAGTATCGTCCGCAAATAAGCGTATGCTGCTCATAATATCACTAGTTAAGTCATTAATGTATATGAGGAACAGCAAAGGACCAAGTATAGATCCTTGTGGAACACCGGCATTTATACTTCTCCAGGACGATGTCGCAGACGCTACAACAACTCGCTGTAATCTGTCTGTAAGGTACGATTGAAGAAATAGCAGAAGTTCACCAGAGACCCCGATATTTTCTAGCTTGTGTATTAAACCAGCATGCCATACTTTGTCGAAGGCCTTACTGATATCGCAAAATACAACTCTAACCTCTTTGCCTTCGTCCAGAGCACGACAAAATTCATCATAAATATCTGTGAGTTGAAGAACCGTCGAATCACCTGGTGTAAAACCAGACTGAAATTGACTGAGAACGTTGTTGTCAGTAAGGAATTCCCATAACCGTTTAAAAACACATTTCTCAAGTAGTTTTCCAACGCAACTAATCAAGGAAATTGGCCTATAGTTAGTAACAGAATTGGACGGTTGTTTTTTTAGAATCGGTGTGACATTCGCCCTTTTCCACAACAATGGAAAATATGATTTGTTCAGTAATATATTGAATAAAACAGTGAGTGGCTCACAAAGGGATGATTTGCATTCTTTTATAAGACGCGGGCTAACCAAGTCTGGACCAGATGCCTTAGAGATTTTAATTGATCTCATTGCAGCGTATACTTCGTTACTTTGCAGGGTGATAGAACTGATGGTCGGACGAGCATGTGAAGACTTATTAGGCAGAGAAGCATTTGAATCATCAACCGTTGAAATTGAGCTGAAGTGATCATTGAGCACTTCAGCTTTTTCCACATTAGACGAGTATATCTGGTCGGAATGGGCAAGGGTAGGAATCTCAGTTTTAGCATTCCCGATGACTGATTTAAGTGTTTTCCACCATTGTGACGGCGGTGTTTCTCTACTCATTAGAGTGGTTTGAAGTTTGGACAAGTAAAAGGCTTTGGCTTTCCTTATTTCCGAGACAACTTGGTTCCTTTTGTGTTTATAATTTGCCCAGGCATTCTGAGTATTTGAACGTTTGGCAATGCGATACAAACGTTTACGCTGTCTGAGAAGCAACCGTATTTCATTATGCATCCATTTGGGCTGATTTGTACGAACAGTGGCAATTTTGTTTGGTATATGTTTGGATGCCAGATCGAGTAATTTATCGGTGAACTTAGAAAACGATATTGTCAAGAACTTGGTCGTCGAAGATGGACTCCCAGTACACTTCGGAGAGTGCCTCATTCAATGCTTCATAATTACCCTGCGAATAATCCCAGACACGCCTCTTGAATGATAAGGGCGGTGGTTTCAGGAACTCCAATTCAAGCGAGATTGGACAATGATATCGTTTCATATCTGGAATGATCGGTTCAAGGACCTCACAGTTTTTCATACATAAGGAATCACTGAGAACAAATAAATCCAGTAGTGATGCCGAAGTCTCCGAAAAACAGGTCGGTTCGCTCACGACTTGTCTAAGATTGAAATAACATAGGATTTCAAAAACGCCACCTCTTGATGACGACATCTGGTTGTCATTAAAGTCGCCTGTTATAATGAGGTCAGCAATTGACGTATCCCGAGCTTTTTGAATGGATTCAGATATGGCCTCCCATGTCTCATTCGGACTGTTCGGTGGACGATAAAATACCCCTACCAAAAATGATTTAGTTCGCTGTGTGAACACTTCCACCAAAGACACTCTGTGTTTAGATTATGTAGGGTCAGGCCGTGGTCGAAACGGTATTCCATCTTTTATGTATATCGCTACCCCACCTCCTCTTGTAGAACGGTCATGTCGCTGTGGCTCCTGGAATCCGGGTACCATAATGACGGATGTTGCATCATTCTCGTCCCAGCCATGTCTCAGATAAGGCCACAATATCGAATGACGCGAATTCGTATTGGATTATGTCTACTTGGGTTTTAGGCTCTGAATGTTCAAATGCATAATTTTCAGGGTATTGTGGATGAGATCCGAGTTGGCAGAGCTTGGGCCGGGATTGGTTTCAATGTCACCAGATTGTAGAAGAATCACAAGCACACTGAACAACATGGTAACAAGGATAAAAGATACCAATAAGTGCATTCTCTTTGAGGGTGCAATGTTGAGAGTGTCGATGCTGTGGAACTTTGAGCGAGACAACCCCAAATTGCTGAGCACTGCGATGAGCAAGGTGAACGCAGCGTTAAGGCTTTGATTCAATCCGACACCTAGGAGGTACAAAAGGTGGTAGATCGAGCTACGAGTGAAACTCATTTTTGATAGTTTACATTTTGTACTCCTACAAAGAACATTCAAGTTGAAACTTCCAATCCGAGCTCTATAAGATTCAAGGGAACACATATTGATCTGTTTGTAACCTGATGGCACAGTTGGGACGATAAGCAAAAGTAAGCTCAAGCAGGCAAATAGTTAAGATTGTATATTAAAAAATACAGTTGATTTGATGAATATCCAAAATGGATTGATTGTCACTGTCTGTCGAGGATAAAAGAACATAAACGTATCAAGCTGAGACGGAGAAATGAAAAAATGTAAATATTTTGGATAAAGTGGAAACTGGGAGCTAATAGCAGAACATCACTAATCGTGTTTGGGTAGATCAATCGATAATTAGTACAAATACTATTTTTGATACAGACAGTCTTTAGTGCAAATTTCGATGACGATGTCAACACGAGGAGTAGGAGTTTCAGTAATCATCAGATAATAATAATGTCTCTATTGTATTGCAGAACACGAAAACACGACAAAGAAGACATATCGCGACCTGAGGTCAACACCGTGTCCAAGCACTAAGGAACTCCATTGCTCTACAAGCAATGGAATTCCTTAGTACCTGGACACAGTATGGAACTCAGGTCGCGACATGCACACGGATATGGCAGTATGTCGCTGATGGAGTGTTTACTTACTATAGTTATGTCTAAAATGGAGCACGGTGTTTAAAAACTATGTAATCCAAGTATTCAAGGACAGGTGATATGTCAGAACTTACGCAGCAAAATGAGCGAATTTTGAATCGAAGAATAATAATTTTTTTATTATTCTTCAATACACGATAATGCCCGAACACTTGTTCATTAACTTGAAGCAGAATATTCGCAAGAAAAGTGACATAGTCCTTAATAAGAACTAAATTGTTATACAACAATAGTAGCTCGTGACGCGTGGTTCACGATTTCTTTTCAATTCCAACAGATACAGCTACTCCAACAATGGGTGAAACGAGGAATCTGATTGATAGCACCTTTATCCGACACAAGTGAGTGAATTGATACTGTGTGACACAATTATGTCAGTAACATATTGATTAAATGGGACCACACAACTGTGTCAATAGCCCAGAAAACAAAATTTGTGTCCGTGTGACTTTCTTAAGAGGATTGACCTTGATATAGCTAAGTGGTTCATTCAATGCCAGATAATATCGTTCAATGCCAGATAATATCGTCGTGTACTTACAAGTGAGGAATAATATTGTCATGTTACTAGTCCTCACATTACTTTACTCTGCTGTAAAGGCCAGGGGCTTACCAGGTATATACAATTAACCCATATTTAGGCATCAGCCTAGGGGAGGGGTAACTCAGGGTGGCGATCAATTTACTTATTTTACTAATATTTACTAATATTGTCATGTTACTAATCCTCACATTAATTTACTCTGCTGTAAAGGTCAGGGGCTTACCAGGTATGTACAATTAACCCATATTTAGGCATCAGCCTAGGGGAGGGGTAACTCAGGGTGCAATCAATATACTAATATTTACTAATATTGTCATATTACTAATCCTCACATTACTTTGCTCTGCTGCAAGGATCCTGGGCTTACCAGGTATATACAATTAACCCATATTTAGGCATCAGCCTAGGCGAGGGGTAACTCACGGTGGCAATCAATTTACTAACATTTACATAATGTGTCATGTTACTAGTCATCACATTACTTTACTCTGCTGTAAAGGCCATGGGCTTACCAGGTATATACAATTGACCCATATTTAGGCATCAGCCTAAGGGAGGGGTAACTCACAGTGGCAATCAATTGACTAATATTTACTAATATTGTCCTATTACCAATCCTCGCATTACTCTACTCTGCTGTAAAGCCCCAGGGCTTACCAGCAGAGCAAAGCACTGTTAGGATTAGTATATAATTGACCAGATGTATACAATTAACCCATATTTAGGCATCAGCCTAGGGGAGGGGTAACTCAGCGTGGCAATCAATGTACTAATATTTACTAATATTGTCATGTTACTAATCCTCACATTAATTCACTCTGCCGTAAAGGCCAGGGGCTTACCAGGTATATACAATTAACCCATATTTAGGCATCAGCCCAAGGGAGGGGTAACTCACGGTGGCAATCAATTGACTAATATTTACTAATATTGTCATGTTACCAATCCTCACATTACTTTATTCTGCTGTAAAGCCCCAGGGCTTACCAGCAGAGCAAAGCACTGTTCGGATTAGCATATAATTGACCAGATGTATACAATTAACCCATATTTAGGCATCAGCGTAGGGGGGGGGGGGGGGGGGTAACGCAGGGTGGCAATCAATGTACTAATATTTACTAATATTTTCATGTTACTAATCCCAACATTACTTCACTCTACTGTACTGTAAAGCCCCAGGGATTACCAGCAGAGCAGAGCAATGCTAGGACTAGTATATAATTGACCAGATGTATACAATTAACCCATATTTAGGCATCAGCCTAGGGAAGGGGTAACTAAGGGAAGCAATCAATTTACTAATGTTTACTAATATTGTCATATTACTGGTCCTCACATTACTTCACTCTGCCGTAAGGGCCAGGGACTTACCAGGTATATCCAATTAACCCATGTTTAGGCATCAGCCTAGGGAGGTGTAACTCAGGGTGGCAATCTATATTCTAATATTTACTAATATTGTCAAATTACTAATCCTCACATTACTCTCTCTACTGTAAAGATCCGGGGCTTTCTAGGTATATACAATTAACCCATATTTAGGCATCAGCCTAGGGGAAGGGTAACTCAGAGCAATCAATGTATTAATATTCACTAATATTGTCATGTTACCAATCCCCACGTTACTTTACTCTGCTGTAAAGCCCCAGGGCTTACCAGCAAAGTAAAGCAACGTTAGGATTAGTATATAATTGACCAGATGTATACAATTAACCCACATTTAGGCATCAGCCTAGTTGAGGGGTAACTCAAGGAAGCAATCAATTTACTAATACTTACTAATATTGTCATATTACTAATCCTCACATTACTTTACTCTTAAAGAGCTGTTTAATGTTCCTACAATTACTAATGTTTATTAATATTGTCATGTTACCAGTCCTCACATTACTTTACTCTGCTGTAAAGGTCAGGGGCTTACCAGGTATATACAATTAACCCATATTTAGGCATCAGCCTAGGGGAGGGGTAACTCAGTGTGGCAATCAATTTACTAATATTTGCTAATATGGTCATGTTACTAGTCCTCACATTAATTTACTTTACTGTAAAGGCCAGGGGCTTACCGGGTATATACAATTAACCCATATTTAGGCATCAGCCTAGGGGAGGGGTAACTGAGGGTGCAATCAATATACTAATATTTACATAATATTGTCATGTTACTAGTCATCGCATTACTTTACTCTGCTGTAAAGGCCATGGGCTTACCAGGTATATACAATTAACCCATATTTAGGCATCAGCCTAGGGGAGGGGTAACTCACGGTGGCAATCAATGTACTAATATTTACCAATATTGTCATGTTACTAATCCCCACATTACTTTGCTCCGCCGTTAAAGCCCCAGGGCTTACCGGCAGAGCAAAGCAATGCTAGGATTACTATATAATTGACCAGATGTATACAATTAACCCATGTTTAGGCATCAGCCTAGGGGAGGGGTAACTCAGGGTGGCAATCAATGTACTAATATTTACTAATATTGTCATGTTACCAATCCTCACATTACTTTACTCTGCCGTATAGCCCCAGGGCTTACCAGCAGACCAGAGCAATGTTAGGATTAGTATATAATTGACCAGACGTATACAATTAACCCATATTTAGGCATCAGCCTAAGGGAGGGGTAACTCAGGGAAGCAATCAGTTTACTAATACTAATAATGGTGCTAGTCTTGGTAAACTTATTCTGTCCCCCTCACTCTTGTTCACCCCACCTATGTCCACTCTCGTTATACTTGCCTCTGACCTCCCACCCCGCTCCTCTCCAAAAAAGGCTCTGCTACCCGTAGAATTTTATCCCCTAATACCCGTTTCCCCGCCCTGCTAAGATGCAGCCCGTCACGCCCGTACATGCTCCCATTGCCCCAAAACGTGTCCCAATGGTCGATAAAGGGAATTCCCAGATCAACACAGTAGTCCTCTAACTCTTCATTTAGCGCCAAAATCCTTGAGTTCCGTTCGTCCCCACCTCCAAGGACAGGAAGGACCCCGGATACGACTACCCTTGCATTCCTACTTAGCAGTTTGCCGACTAAGCCTCTATACGACTCTACCAAACTTACTGACCTTCTCTCCCTGATATTGTTGGTCCCCACATGGACCACCACTACCGGTTCCGGTCCTGACCCTGCCACAATGCCGTCTACCCGGTCCCTGAGATCCTCCACCTTCGCCCCCGGAAAGCACAAGACTGTTCGATTGGAACTATCAGGACCACAAACTACATTGTCAATCCCACGTACAATGCTGCTCCCCGCTACAACTAATTTTCTTCTTCTGGCCACAGTTCCTATATCATCTGCACCTCCTCTCGTTTTGCAAGCTCCTGGCCCCCTCTTTCTCTTGACCGCCCTCCTTACCCCGACTGGCCTATCATCATCAACAACCATCTCACCCCCACACTTCCCCCCTCACTCTCGTCCCCAGGGGTATCAGAGTCTAAAACACTAAACCTGTTTTCTAAACACCGCCTAGCAACCTTGGCAGCCTTACGCCGACTCTGGCCTCCGGACTCGACGCAGCCCTGACCTGACGCCACCTTCCGAAATTTCCTACTAGAACCCCCCTCCTCAGTTACACCCCCCCCCCCCCACATCAAGCATTATTCCCCCACGTTTCCTGCTTCCCAGTTTCCTCCTTGAGTCCACAACGAACTTCCACCCACCTTCCACCTCACCATCGTAGGTAACCTTCAACGGGGTAACTCCAGATACACCGGCCCTTCCCAACCTCCCTCTCAGCTCTGCAATCTCCCGCTCGAATCCAACACACTTCTCTAACAACTGTAAAATATCCCTGCAATTCGCACATACCCCACTACTCTCCATTGACCGACCACCACCATACCTCATATTACACTGTCTGCATGCCTCCGGATCCTCACTCTCCCCCACCTGCACCCCTCGACCCACCTCCCTCAGACCTCCCTTAACACCCATACTTACCTCCGTCTGAACACCCGTCGTGCACTTACCATTCATGACTACAAATATTACACAATGACCGAAAACGACAAAAACGACAAAAACACCAGGGCAACAAACACACACGAAAAAAGGCAACTAAGGCAAACAAACAACAAAACCGGAAAAACCTATCACCTAAACCTCCTTATTACACCCTACGATCCTCCCAAACACACTTGCAAAACTAAATATATAATAATAATAATAACTCTTTGGCCAGCCGCTGATTCGTCGCGGTCCTCATAAGAGAAGGCCATCATTCCCCCTGCACCCCACCCCCTCTTCCCCTCCTCTCCTCCCAGCATTCAGATATAAACTGCTTAATAGTGTCCCTCACTTCCTCTTTTTCAATTTCTTCAATAAGCATTCTAACCCTCTCCCTCGTGTCCCCCTTCAGCCATCTATCCTTTGTTTCTTCACCCCACTTCTGCATTATTCTTCCAGTAAATTTTATTCTATGAGGTATATACTGTGGGCATTCCAAGAGAAAATGTTCCAGGGTCTCCACTACTCCAGAGTGGCACATTTGGCATCCCTTTTCCCCATCTCTCCCAATTTTTCCCCGAAGCTCCAGTGATCTTGATCTCAGTTTGAACAGCAGTGACCCTCCAAAGGTGCCATCTAGGTACTTCTCAAAAGCTGGCTTTTCTTTATATTGTAACCCCTGCAGTGATCTTTTCACGCTAACCCCTGCTCGCCAGTTTCGATTGCAGTCTTCCATGACTCTCTCTTTGACAAACCTTTTGCCTTCTTTCATTCCTACTTCTATGTTTGTGACCTCTATAGAGTAATTGTCCATTAGTTCCCTCACATGTTTTGACCACCCCGTTTCTATATTAGAATTCCAAATGGTATCGAGCATCAATTTACACCACCGGTTGTCAGGCAGGTTTCTCAAGTAGTTAAAGTAACACAGTTTTCCCAAATCTACCCTGTCCTTGATTTTCATCCACCCAAGCTCCCCCCTTACTGCTTCCAAAGCTGCAGCATTACTCGACCCTGTTATCCATCTGCCGGCATCATTCTGAGTACTTTCCAACTTCTTGATAACGGTTTGGTTTAATGGAATCACGTCCGTGCCATACGTTATACTTGGTAAACCCACCCTCTCCCACAGTGTTTTCCCCACAAAGACCTTATTGAAACTATTTTTCCCTAAAAGTTTTAGTTGGTTCAGAATTCTTTTCCCCTTCAGAATCAGTTTGGCTGAGTAATTTCTGTACACCCCTCTTCCCGTTATATTTATGCTTACCCCTAGATACTCATACTCTCCCGTTTCTCCTACAGTGATTTGTTTGCTTTCCCCTTCGGGGATTGAGAACTCCCCCACTCTCCATCTCTTCGTCATATCTACCTTGCGTCCAACGGGTATTACCTTGCTTTTATTTTCATTTAGTTCGAGCCGCCAAGTGTTCCCATATCTCCCAACAATTTCCAGCAGTTTCTCTAGCCCCTGTTCAGTTCTAGACATTAACACCATGTCGTCCGCAAAGAATAAGCCTGGTATCTTTATGTCTCCAACATTTACCCCCTCCGCACTCTGAAATAGTTCGTCCCCTAAATCTTTAACATACAATGCAAACAAAATCGGTGAAAAGATACACCCCTGCTTGAGGCCTATATCCATAGGGACTCGTTTTGTAGTGATACTCCCTAGACTGAGTTGGCTTTGCACATCTGTATACAGTGCTTTCATGATTCCCACAAAGTCACCCCCCAGTCCGATGCCCTCGAGCTTTCGCCACATACCTTCCCTCCACACTCGGTCGTACGCTTTTTTCACATCTAGAAATGCCAGAAACATCTTTTTCTTTTCAGCCTTTGTTGATTCTATCAGTTGGGTGAGTGTAAATAGGTGATCAGTGACTCTTCGTCCTTTCCTGAAACCATTTTGAATTTCTCCTAAAAAACCTTTCTCTTCTATAACTTCCTCTAGTCTACCGTATATGACCTTGCAGAATACTTTTCCGATGTTACTACTAACTGATATCCCCCTATAGTTATCTAGAACTTCCTTATCCCCCTTTTTGTGTATGAACGACACCTTACTTTCCCTCCACTCTCTGGGGACCTCTTGCTTTCGCAGAGCCAGGTTGAAAAGGTTTGTCAGGACTTCAATAAGTGCCTCCCCTCCATTTTTGAGGAATTCGTTCGGAATTTCATCAGTCCCTCCCGCTTTACCATTTTTTAATTTCGAGACCACGTTCCGCACTTCTTCTGCCGTTATTTCGCTCCATACACGATTGGATAGGTTCTCCTCCACCAGTGTATTTCTTTTTGGTGGGGACCCACTGCCCCATCGCCTATCGTTTATCTTTTCCCAGTGCTTGACTAACTCTGAAGCGATACGGCCTTTATCTTCTGTACTTTCCCCATCCACTTTGATACTCTGCACACTACTTTTCCCCCGTTTATTTACCCAGTTCCAAAATACGTTTGAGCTCGAACCCCCCGTTTTCTTTATTGTTCTGGCAAGACTGCAATTGCGCTCCTTCCTATTATTATCCTTTATCTCATTCACCTTTTTCCGTGCCAGTTCATATTCTCCTTTCATTAGTCTCGTATAACAACTTCCCTGAAATAAAACTAATATTAAAAACAATACTTATAAACAGTTCCGAGTTGAAAATTTTCTCCTCTCTTCGTGAGTAGTATTCACAAATCCGAAATGATATACTTCTTCTTGGATGTTAATTGTTTGGCACAACTCAGCTTTAAAAGTTGTTTTTATAAGTTCTTCTGAAGTCGTAATCAAAGTGCGACTGAAGCTTGATTGATTTAATCGCGCTTGATTAGGCGGTCATATACTGTTTTTACAGTTTCTTTGAACCATTAAACCTTTTTATGTGAACTGCAACTATGGCCCTCTCCCTTATAGATTGATGGATGAATCCCAGCTTTCAAAAACACATATCGGTGGATTTTTTTCCTTTTTGTAACCATTATTGATAACATGCTGGGGCTGCTCTCAAACCAGCGACTGTTTGGGTTTCTTTTTCTTTTTTCTAAAACAACCAACAAACTGCGGTTTCAGTATTCATAAGGAAATCAGGCTGTGTGCCAATATATATAAAGTGAAAATGTATTTTATATTATATATATTTTATATTACGCGGTATTTATTTTTGTTTTTGGTTGTAATAAAGGTGTTTAAACTCATAATAACTGCGTTTCTCTTAGTGTCCCTAGTTGAAAACGGAAGCCGAATGTTCCCAGGTCGAATGTTCCCGAGGCCGAAACATGCTGGGGCTGCTCTCAAACCAGCGACTGTTTGGGTTTCTTTTTCTTTTTTCTAAAACAACCAACAAACTGCGGTTTCAGTATTCATAAGGAAATCAGGCTGTGTGCCAATATATATAAAGTGAAAATGTATTTTATATTATATATATTTTATATTACGCGGTATTTATTTTTGTTTTTGGTTGTAATAAAGGTGTTTAAACTCATAATAACTGCGTTTCTCTTAGTGTCCCTAGTTGAAAACGGAAGCCGAATGTTCCCAGGTCGAATGTTCCCGAGGCCGAATGTTCCCGAGGCCGAAAAGACCCGCTCCCTCTGTAGCTGCAACTCTTGACGTCGTTGGTAACATCTTCATAAAATCAGTAATTTCTGAAGAATGTGGTGATCGTTCCGCGAAAATTCGTCATCTCGTCATCCTATCCAAAGTTTGACCTAGTTATCCGGATTTCCCGAGTGTTATGGTCCGGGGCGTAAATCCTGGGGCTTGGGGGGGGGGGGGGGGGGGTGTTACCACACACTCGATTATAGTAGATGGGATGCCTGCGTGAATATTTCCCCCCAAGTAAAATACATTTAAGTAGGTCTATTCTGCTTTGTTTATCTTGTGTGGTGGGGGTGGGGTACTTTTTCTTAAGTTTTTTTGAATGGAGATATTAACCCCCAAAGTTTAACCACCACCGCCCTTGTCCAGTAAGCTTGAAATTCTTTAAAAAGAATTTCCGAGAACCCCCACTGACAATACTTGGAGGTGGGCCGGGCAGTTCCTATCAAGATCACTTGCGTTTTGTCCCAAATCGAGTTTCGATCCGTCCAAAAAAAGGTTGATCTTTTGTGTGTGTGTGGGGGGGGGGGGGGGGGGGGGTCAAATGAAGATATTAATAATCCCTATAGCCTGGAACACTGTCCAATATACTTCAACTTGGTAATTCCTTGTGAAGTCACCAGTCACAGTGCTTTGAGATGTAATAATAATAATAACTCTTTGGCCAGCCGCTGATTTGTCGCGGTCCTCATAAGAGAAGGCCATCATTCCCCCTGCACCCCACCCCCTCTTCCCCTCCTCTCCTCCCAGCATTCAGATATAAACTGCTTAATAGTGTCCCTCACTTCCTCTTTTTCAATTTCTTTAATAAGCATTCCTACCCTCTCCCTCGTGTCCCCCTTCAGCCATCTATCCTTTGTTTCTTCACCCCACTTCTGCATTATTCTTCCAGTAAATTTTATTCAATGAGGTATATACTGTGGGCATTCCAAGAGAAAATGTTCCAGGGTCTCCACTACTCCAGAGTGGCACATTTGGCATCCCTTTTCTCCATCTCTCCCAATTTTCCCCCGAAGCTCCAGTGATCTTGATCTCAGTTTGAACAGCAGTGACCCTCCAAAGGTGCCATCTAGGTACTTCTCAAAAGCTGGCTTTTCTTTATATTGTAACCCCTGCAGTGATCTTTTCACGCTAACCCCTGCTCGCCAGTTTCGATTGCAATCTTCCATGACTCTCTCTTTGACAAACCTTTTGCCTTCTTTCATTCCTACTTCTATGTTTGTGACCTCTATAGAGTAATTGTCCATTAGTTCCCTCACATGTTTTGACCACCCCGTATCTATATTAGAATTCCAAATGGTATCGAGCATCAATTTGCACCACCGGTTGTCAGGCAGGTTTCTCAAGTAGTTAAAGTAACACAGTTTTCCCAAATCTACCCTGTCCTTGATTTTCATCCACCCAAGCTCCCCCCTTACTGCTTCCAAAGCTGCAGCATTACTCGACCCTGTTATCCATCTGCCGGCATCATTCTGAGTACTTTCCAACTTCTTAATAACGGTTTGGTTTAATGGAATCACGTCCGTGCCATACGTTATACTTGGTAAACCCACCCTCTCCCACAGTGTTTTCCCCACAAAGACCTTGTTGAAACTATTTTTCCCTAAAAGTTTTAGTTGGTTCAGAATTCTTTTCCCCTTCAGAATCAGTTTGGCCGAGTAATTTCTGTACACCCCTCTTCCCGTTATATTTATTCTTACCCCTAGATACTCATACTCTCCCGTTTCTCCTACAGTGATTTGTTTGCTTTCCCCTTCGGGGATTGAGAACTCCCCCACTCTCCATCTCTTCGTCATATCTACCTTGCGTCCAACGGGTATTACCTTGCTTTTATTTTCATTTAGTTCGAGCCGCCAAGTGTTCCCATATCTACTAACAATTTCCAGCAATTTCTCTAGCCCCTGTTCAGTTCTAGACATTAACACCATGTCGTCCGCAAAGAATAAGCCTGGTACCTTTATGTCTCCAACATTTACCCCCTCCGCACTCTGAATTAGTTCGTCCCCTAAATCTTTTACATACAATGCAAACAAAATCGGTGAAAAGATACACCCCTGTTTGAGGCCTATATCCATAGGGACTCGTTTTGTAGTGATACTCCCTAGACTGAGTTGGCTTTGCACATCTGTATACAGTGCTTTCATGATTCCCACAAAGTCACCCCCCAGTCCGATGCCCTCGAGCTTTCGCCACATACCTTCCCTCCACACTCGGTCGTACGTTTTTTTCACATCTAGAAATGCCAGAAACATCTTTTTCTTTTCAGCCTTTGTTGATTCTATCAGTTGGGTGAGTGTAAATTGGTGATCAGTGACTCTTCGACCTTTCCTGAAACCATTTTGAATTTCTCCTAAAAAACCTTTCTCTTCAATAACTTCCTCAAGTCTACCGTATATGACCTTACAGAATAATTTTCCGATGTTACTACTAACTGATATCCCCCTATAGTTATCTAGAACTTCCTTATCCCCCTTTTTGTGTATGAACGACACCTTACTTTCCCTCTACTCTCTGGGGACCTTTTGCTTTCGCAGAGCCAGGTTGAAAAGGTTTGTCAGGACTTCAATAAGTGCCTCCCCTCCATTTTTGAGGAATTCGTTCGGAATTTCATCAGTCCCTCCCGCTTTACCATTTTTTAATTTCGAGACCACGTTCCGCACTTCTTCTGCCGTTATTTCGCTACATACACGATTGGATAGGTTCTCCTCCACCAGTGTATTTCTTTTTGGTGGGGACCCACTGCCCCATCGCCTATCGTTTATCTTTTCCCAGTGCTTGACTAACTCTGAAGCGATACGGCCTTTATCTTCTGTACTTTCCCCATCCACTTTGATACTCTGCACACTACTTTTCCCCCGTTTATTTACCCAGTTCCAAAATACGTTTGAGCTCGAACCCCCCGTTTTCTTTATTGTTCTGGCAAGACTGCAATTGCGCTCCTTCCTATTATTATTCTTTATCTCATTCACCTTTTTCCGTGCCAGTTCATATTCTCCTTTCATTAGTCTCGTGTCATTGTTATCCACCCCTTTAAGCTTCCTACTTCTTCTGTAAGCAGCGCATTTTACCTTCCTTTCTTTTATAGCCTTTTTCAGTCCCTCGTTAACCCTGTATCCGAGCTCTCTCGTTGGGACCCTCACCCTTCCTATACAATCCTTCCCTGCCTCTGTTAGGCTATTTACTATGCCATCTGAAATACTCTGGACATTTGCATCCCTAGGTATACATTCAAGACTTGGTTTTAGTTTTTCCCGAAACTGCTTCCAGTCGGCTCCTTGTTTTAGTCCCCAAACGTCCTTGAAGGTATTTCTGTCTCTATTCGTCTTTTTGCCCATAATCTTAACTGTTATCAGGTTGTGATCACTACCCAAGTCATTTTTTCCCTCGTCATCTATTTCTACATCTATAACCTCCCTCCATACGCTAACGTCAGTGAGTATATAATCAATTATTGTTTTCTTATCGTTCCCCTCCCAGGTCCATTTACCCTTACATTTCGCATCCCTGTTCAGGATCTTTAAACCAAGCTCTTTTGATAGGTCCAACATCTTCCTCCCATTCGTGTTAATTTTCCTATCACCTCCCTGTATGCCCTCCTCCTTATCCCCGATGTGCCCATTGAAGTCCCCCATTAGGACAATACTGAACCCTCTGCTTTCAAGCTCTGTGATATTCGATCTAAGAGTTGTATATATTGAATCATTCCACTCGGGCTTACTTCCCTCCACTGCTAAGTATACAACACCAACGGCAACACTCCTGCTTCCTAACTTGATTTTTGCCCAGACTATTTCGTTGGATACTGGAATCTGAGTCCTTGCTTCTGTGAGATCTGTAATCAATGAGGGCTGTAATTCCTCTTTAGCGTAGATGTCAACACCCCCACCCCGTTTCTGACCCTCAGTTCGCCCAGCTCCTATCCACACGCAACCCTTCATCTGATCAACCCGCTCATCCCGTCGTATCCACGTCTCACTTAGACCCATTATATCGAAGTCTCCTTCGTCCATCATTGTTGATATTTCGCTTACTTTCTTGTGCAGACCCTGGATGTTGCAGTACCCAAACTTAATGAATCTTTGTTTTTTTGTTCTCACTGGCACATTATTATACCCCTGGTATGTCCCTGTGTTGTGCATGTTTGTTGTTCTTCCTATGTTCCCAGCATTTGTGCCCCTCTGGGTTATCGGCTGTGGTCCCCTACCCCCCTTTTCTCCAAAAAAGGCCCAGCCACCTGTAAATAACTGATGGTATTTTGTAATAAAGAATTTTGATGACTCGGATCATTGTCTTTGAAGAACTCATGCGTGATACTTTTTACCGCTACTAGAATAGAACAGTTACTGCGGTTACAAGAACATGAACTATTAGGGATTTTAGACATGAATGTGTAGGCGTATACAAGGCTGACATTTTTCAGTGGAAGTACGTGTGTGTACACGGGGCACTTGGTTGGGGGGGGGGGAGGGGTGGGCAGTAGTTTACTTGCGGTCTCTTTATTCTTGCGAAAATTGAGACTTATCGTACTCATTTGGTCATCTTTGTTCTGCATGACGAAATTTTGTAAAATTTACGTAAATTGAAAGACAAAAAACAGGGAAAACTAAAGTTTGTTTCCCAGCTTTTCTTTCTCCTCTGCTCGGGCTACATCTTTTAGTGTGACCCGGTCTCTTGCGGTTTCATTTTCTGCTTGCTGTCTCAATTTAGTACGACCCCAAGTGAGTGCGAGCCCGTCACTGAACTTCGCCCCTGAATCCATAGAAATCGGATATCAAGTCTTTTTATATCCGATTTCTATGTCTGAATCGACATGGATGTCACTCTACATTTTCCATCTATGCCCAATTTTCGTCCGCTAGGATTGAGGAAGTCCGCAGACAGCGAAAGCGGCTCAACTGCAGCTGTTAAAGTCGATAAAAAAATTCCACCACATTCAACGTTGGAAGAGTTTGGGCAGTCGTGTTTCACTTCGGCCAGCATTGAAAATGTTGGAGCTTCTGCGTCAAATTTATATCGGTCATCCTCGCCTGATTTTATTGAACCAAGTGACATGAAACATTTCCGAAAACTGGGAATAAACTCGATTGTCGATTTGAGATCAATTCTTGAATACCATCGGCCTGTGGAATTACCGGGAAGGACAAATGCAAAACTTCTGGACCTCGTTGACTTCGATATGTATGGAGTTTGCTTTGGGATGAAGTCGATGATCTTCCCGACAAAATATATAGCTAACGAGAATGTCATAACAACGAAACTGGATTCTACTGGCGTTGGCACCAAAGCACAAGCTACTGCTGCAGATGATGACAAACGTGGAGCAAAACATTTCTTCATCAATTTCTTCAATTTGAGTTTCTTTTTGCAAGTTACACACAAAACAAGTGTTTCGTTGCAAATGTGGCTCATATTCTTGATGATTATGCATTTCATAACAAACTTTTTATTTGGAACATGGACTTTCTATCGGATGTTCCTTGTCTGTTATGTGAAGAATGTTCCAAATAAAAAAACACTAGCTGACTCTTATATAGACAATCTGGAATACAGCTCGGGTGGAATTTGTGCAGGTAAATAGTTCTCCTAAATACCAGAGCCCCTTTAAATGGGTCCTACTAGAAACCAGAATCCCCTTTAAGGGCCTATATAAGTAATGCAATTTTGTTTATTTTCAAAATTCTCACCTCTGATATTCCTTCAGTTCAAATTAAATATACACAAAATGCACATCAAAATGAAGGTTGGGATGTATAGAACATGAAACACAAGTGTAATCAACTCATAGAGTCGACTGTAGGCACCACTGGTTCCTGGAAGTCTGCTACCGTATTCGCACCAGAACTGATAATTTAATAATATTTCACGAAAACAACTTGTGGCCAAATGTGCTTTACATATCTAAGAACGAAGCTAGGGGATAAAAATTCTTCAAAACACGGCGACAGAGCTGCATTGGGGAAAATTCCAATGCCTTTGCTTTTGTTTACGTATGAGTATACTTTCGATTTCCGGCCGACGTCATCGGACAGAAAAAGCATGTAAAAACAACACCGTCTAAAATCAAATAATGAAAAAGATCGCCTTCATACAGTATACTGTTATTAGATAGAGATTGCACAGTTGCCATATTCAGTGCAAGGTATCATGATACCCGTTGAAATTTCTTTGAATTATGATTTTGTTTTTTGATGGAAATTCATGGTAACGAGTGATTTGCGCATGTCTGTTGAGCATGGAAACCATCTTCAATAAAAAATGCTGACAGTGTTGTCCTTTTCCAAAATGCAGACCTATCGCTGTATTCGAAAGTGTTTTGAATGCCTAGTTTTGTTCTTGGATATATGAAGCACATTTGGCCATAAGATGTTCTGATGAAATATTATTTTATTATCAGTTCTGGTGCGAATACGGTAGCAGACTTCCAGGAACTAGTGGTGCCTACAGTCGACTCTACGAGTTGATTACATCGAGGGCATCGGACTGGGGGGTGACTTTGTGGGAATCATGAAAGCACTGTATACAGATGTGCAAAGCCAACTCAGTCTAGGGAGTATCACTACAAAACGAGTCCCTATGGATATAGGCCTCAAGCAGGGGTGTATCTTTTCACCGATTTTGTTTGCATTGTATGTTAAAAATTTAGGGGACGAACTAATTCAGAGTGCGGAGGGGGTAAATGTTGGAGACATAAAGGTACCAGGCTTATTCTTTGCGGACGACATGGTGTTAATGTCTAGAACTGAACAGGGGCTAGAGAAATTGCTGGAAATTGTTGGTAGATATGGGAACACTTGGCGGCTCGAACTAAATGAAAATAAAAGCAAGGTAATACCCGTTGGACGCAAGGTAGATATGACGGAAGAGATGGAGAGTGGGGGAGTTCTGAATCCCCGAAGGGGAAAGCAAACAAATCACTGTAGGAGAAACGGGAGAGTATGAGTATCTAGGGGTAAGCATAAATATAACGGGAAGAGGGGTGTACAGAAATTACTCAGCCAAACTGATTCTGAAGGGGAAAAGAATTCTGAACCAACTAAAACTTTTAGGGAAAAATAGTTTCAACAAGGTCTTTGTGGGGAAAACATTGTGGGAGAGGGTGGGTTTACCAAGTATAACGTATGGCACGGACGTGATTCCATTAAACCAAACCGTTATTAAGAAGTTGGAAAGTACTCAGAATGATGCCGGCAGATGGATAACAGGGTCGAGTAATGCTGCAGCTTTGGAAGCAGTAAGGGGAGAGCTTGGGTGGATGAAAATCAAGGACAGGGTAGATTTGGGAAAACTGTGTTACTTTAACTACTTGAGAAACCTGCCTGACAACCGGTGGTGCAAACTGATGCTCGATACCATTTGGAATTCTAATATAGATACGGGGTGGTCAAAACATGTGAGGGAACTAATGGACAATTACTCTATAGAGGTCACAAACATAGAAGTAGGAATGAAAGAAGGCAAAAGGTTTGTCAAAGAGAGAGTCATGGAAGATTGCAATCGAAACTGGCGAGCAGGGGTTAGCGTGAAAAGATCACTGCAGGGGTTACAATATAAAGAAAAGCCAGCTTTTGAGAAGTACCTAGATGGCACCTTTGGAGGGTCACTGCTGTTCAAACTGAGATCAAGATCACTGGAGCTTCGGGGGAAAATTGGGAGAGATGGAGAAAAGGGATGCCAAATGTGCCACTCTGGAGTAGTGGAGACCCTGGAACATTTTCTCTTGGAATGCCCACAGTATATACCTCATAGAATAAAATTTACTGGAAGAATAATGCAGAAGTGGGGTGAAGAAACAAAGGATAGATGGCTGAAGGGGGACACGAGGGAGAGGGTAGGAATGCTTATTGAAGAAATTGAAAAAGAGGAAGTGAGGGACACTATTAAGCAGTTTATATCTGAATGCTAGGAGGAGAGGAGGGGAAGAGGGGGTGCGGTGCAGGGGGAATGGTGGCCTTCTCTTATGAGGACCGCGACAAATCAGCGGCTGGCCAAAGAGTTATTATTATTATTATTATATGTGTTTCTTTCGTGTTATACATCTCAACCTTCATTTTGATGTATAATTTGTGTATACTTAATCTGAATTTAAGGAATATGGGAGGTGAGAATTTCAAAATAAACAAAATTTCATTACTTATATAGGCCCTTAAAGACCAGAATCACCCAGTATCCCCTCATATTTTACTACATTTTCGCCATATATAGCACTTTTAGCAATGGAATCCTATCTAATGAGTTTCCACGTTCAAGATGGGTAATACTTTTTGCCGGTAAAAAGGACGGTGTCCGGTAAAAAGGATGGCAGGTGTATAAAAACTACGTTTTAAAGTACTAAATGTACCTCTGAATGTGTGAAAAGTGATTTTGTAAGGAAGCTTACGCAATAATAAGTATATAGAAGGAAGATTAAGTATTGTTTGTTTTATTGTAGACTATTTACAAGACAAAATAGATCATTTTTCCATCGACACTGATCGACACGCCATTTTGTGCAGGAAAAACGATTTCGTTGAGGTGCGCGACGGGGTGAATATTATCATACTTGCTCGATGGAGGTGTAGCTAATTTTAGATGTTTCTGTTCACTACGAGGGGATTTAACAGAAAGTGTCTTTGGAGAGAAAGCATTTATAATTTGAAAATAGTCTACAATAAAACAAACAATGCTTAATCTTCGTTTTATATTGCGCACGCTTCATTAAATTGTCACTTCACACTTTCAGAGGTTCATTTAGTAAAACAGTTTTTATACGCTTACCGTCCTTTTTACCGGCAAAAAGTTGTGTTCAAGCTTTTTGTTTTTTAAACAGGGGTTCATATTTTATTTTCAGTTAGCGTTTCGCCAAACACATGCCGAGGTGATAATAAATATTAAAACCATACATACATCAGTGGATACTAGTTCTAGATTCCTGTAAGTCCCACCTCAGTGATACCCACTGGAGCCTGTTAAGACTAGGGCCCCTTGTGCTCACTCCACCAATCCCTATGTGTGAGCTCACAGTGGTGGGGGGGGGGGGGGGCAGGGCTTGCCTTGAGTCGGGGCTGATCAGCCCAGGCCCCGAGGAGCACTTGCTGGGGGCTTTTTTTCAAGCCCCGACATTTTCCACAAAAAGCACTAACAATAATGGACAAAATGGAAAATCAGCCCCGAAAAGGCCCCGACCTCAATATGTGGGGCACTTTTTTTTTGGCCCCGACCATTTTACTCAAGGCGAGCCCTGGGGGGGGTCTGCTGCGGGGCCCCAAATATGCAAACGGTAACTTTCTGTTTTTAACCCCCACGTTTCCTCAGGAGGCACCAGAATCGATCTGAGAGCTTCAGAATTTGAAGAAAAAAAATATCCGGGAAAGGGCCCACAACCGTGGAGGGAATACGCGCAATTCCATAGTTCAAGCCAACAAAACAATATTTTCATAGGTGTACAGGCCCAGTTTTTGGAGGGGGCTAAAAGATTTTGCTCGAAAAGTGATTCTGCAGGCATTATTGAGGCAAGTGGCCCTTGGGTGGGTGTAGGTGTACATGTACTCATTCCAATGAAGGGTCATAAGCTATGTTTTGGAAGCAGAAACTTAAAATATATAAATAATTGAATGGCGATTTTCGTATGTAGCGCTGGCCTAATTTGGCCGTTACAACTGGGTTTTGTACAAAATCATGTTTTTTTTTGTTGTTTCTTATTTTGATATTACTCGACACGATGATAAACTCTGTTCAATAAATTATGTTCACAAAGAACTTTGTTGTTTTTTATAAGTTGCTTGGTAAGCCAGCATGGCGACCAAAATCGAAGACTAGGCTAGTGTCCAATCCCTGTACATGTTAATTCCCTTCTCGAAATTGCCTGCCCAGTAAGCACATCCGATTACATTGAAACTGGCATCTGAACACAATCCCTTTTGCTTTTCTCTGACACACACTGGCACTTTAGGCTATTTTGAACTTGCACTCCAAGATTGGGCATCAGGTAATTGGAAGCATTCCAAATCTATTGCGGGCGATTGGAATTAATAACTAATGAATTGTTTACGATAAATTGTCTCTGGGGAGGTCTAGCCCTAGTTCCAAATATCATGATTGACCCCCCCCACCACACACACACACACACACACACCATTACAGAATCCTGGCTACACCCCGTTAGATATATAATGCATTTCCCATAATTTCGAAAATTGCGGTGGGTGGGGGGGATCGACAACGCTGGCATATTTCAATGGCTTGAACTATGGAATTGGGCGTATTTCCTCCCACAGTTGTGGGCCCTTTCCCGGATATTTTTTTCTTCAAATTCTGAAGCTCTCAGATCGATTCTGGTGCCTCCTGAGGAAACGTGCGGGTTAAAAACAGAAAGTTACGGATTGCATATTTGGGGGCCCGCAGAGCCACCCCCCACCCCCACCGGTCCCACCACTGTGAGCTCACACTTAGGGATTGGTGGAGTGAGCACAAGGGGCTCTAGTCTTAACAGGCTCATGTGGGTATCACTGAGAGAGGACTTACAGGAATCTAAGAACTAGTATCCACTGAGGTATGTATGGTTTTAATATTTATTATCACCTCGGCATGTGTTTGGTGAAACGCTAACTGAAAATAAAATATGAACCCCTGTTTAAAAAACAAAAAGCTTGAACACAACTTTTTGCCGGTAAAAAGGACGGTTAGCGTATAAAAACTGTTTTACTAAATGAACCTCTGAAAGTGTGAAGTGACAATTTAATGAAGCGTGCGCAATATAAAACGAAGATTAAGCATTGTTTGTTTTATTGTAGACTATTTTCAAATTATAAGCTTTTTTTCTCTATTTTATGTTACCACCCCTCACTCCAACATGGTTCAAGCTACACTTTTTATATCTGGCACATGGATAGAGGGTTGTAATGGGATGTTGCACGTTTAATATTTTTTTCTCCAAAATTCAAGATGGCGCCATTTCTGTTGTGTTTTTTAAGCTTTTTTCTCTATTTTATGTTACCACTACTCCCTCCAACATGGTTCAAGCTGCACTTTTCATATATGGTACATGGAATAAGGATGTTGTGAGGGGATTATGCACGCTCAATATTTTTTTTTCAAAATCTTAACATCTGTCTGTCTGTCCGTCTGTCTGTCTGTTTTTACCACCTCTCCCTCTAATATGCTTCAAGCCACACCTTTCATATTTGGTACATGGATAAATGGTTCTGAGGGGATGATGTACAGTCAATATTTATTTTTCAAAATCCAAGATGGCAGATTGGCAGCCATTTTTGTTGTGTTTTTTAAGCTTTTTTCTCTATTTTATGTTACCACCCCTCCCTCCAACATGGTTCAAGCTACGCCTTTCATATATGGTACATGGATAAAGGGTTTTGAGGGGATTATGCACGCTCAATATTTTTTTAAAAAAATCCAAGATGCTTATATACTCTAGTGTCTTCTGTGACAAAAACACCTTATGTCACAAAAGCGCCGTAGGGGACTAATACCACCTCAGTGGTCAAACACTTGTTATGTTTTGTAAAAAAAAAAACCCTTTGAAATGTAGTTGAAAATGAAAAAATAAATAAAATCAATAAATAAACAACCAGGTTTATGTTATTATTCTACCACTCTTCTCTCTCATTCGCTCTTTCCCTGGAGGACGGTTTGGGTCAAATCGCCCAGAGGACGGTTCGGTCGCTGTGGAGGATGGTTCAGATTAGATTGGAGGATGGTTTGGGTCAAATTGCTAGAGAACGGTTCGGCCAGAGGACGGTTTGGGTGTATTCGTATATAAGTAATGAAATTGTGTTTATTTTGAAAATTCTCACCTCTGATATTCCTAAAATTCAAATTAAATATACACAAATTATTCATCAAAATGAAGGTTGGGATGTATAGAACATGGAACACGTATGTAATCAACTCATAGAGTTGACAGCAAGCACCACTGGTTCCTGGAAGTCTGCTACCGTATTCGCACCAAAACTGCTAATAAAATAATATTTCATCGGAACAACTTGTGGCCAAATGTGCTTCATATATCCAAGAACAAAGCTAGGCATTCAAAACACTTTCGAATACAGCGATAGGACTGCATTTGGGAAAAGGACAACACTGTCTGCATTTTTTATTGAAGATGGTTTCCATGCTCGACAGACATGCGAAAATCACTCGATACCGCAAATTTCCATCGAAAAACAAAATCGTAATTCTAAGAAATTTCAACAGGTATCTTGATACCTTGCATTGAATATAGCAACTGTGCAATCTCTATCTAATAACAGTATACTGTATGAAGGCGATCTTTTTCATTATTTGATTTTAGACGGCGTTGTTTTTACATGCTTTTTCCGTCCGATGATGTCGACCGGAAATCAAAAGTATATTCATACGTAAACAAAAGCAAAGGTTTGGGAATTTACCCCCATGCAGCTCTGTCGCCGTGTTTTGAAGAATTTTGATCCCCTAGCTTTGTTCTTGGATATGTAAAACACATTTGGCCATGAGTTGTTTTGGTGAAATATTATTGAATTATCAGTTCTGGTACGAATACGGCAGCAGACTTCCAGGAACCAGTGGTGCCTACAGTCGACTCTATGAGTTGATTACACATGTGCTTCGTGTTCTATACATCTCAATCTTCATTTTGATGTATATTTTGTGTATATTTAATTTGAATTGAAGGAATATCAGAGATGAGAATTTTCAAAATAAACAAAATTTCATTACTTATATATATAGGCCCTTAAACTTGAAGATGCCTTCGTTTGAGAGGGCCTACTAATTACCGTCCAAAACAGTCCAAAAGTGCTAATTACCGTCCAAAATAGCGACCGGTTTTGGTCTGTTTTGGATGGTTTTGGTTGGTAATTAGTAGGACCCCATTTGAGTGGTTCTGGGGGATTCTTCTGAATAACATGTGTACCCTGTTTTTAGCAAAAATATTCCATTTCGAGATTGTTTTAGCATTCAGCAGAAAACTAAGGGTGATTTTCATTCCGCCAGGCTGCGACAAGCCAAATGGGGGAAAAATGGGGGAACCTGGTCAAAGAGAAAATGCATCCCCCCTCAGTAATGCGAGGGACCAAGGGTCACTCCCTAGCTGGCATTAAGCCGGGGGTCATCCACCAATCCTTACTCCTTGTTATGTTTGAACCCCCCCCCCCCCCCCCCCCCAAAAAAAAAAAAAAAGAGTTGGATAATCGGTGTGTTTGTAGGTTAAGACTTGTGTACCTCAGTTTGTTAGTGTAGGGTTTAGTGATTTGTTCAGTTGGTCAGGACAGGGTCAAGCGACACCCTGCAACAATGGTGCTGGCTTTTGCTGCATGGGACCACAATGCAGATAGTTATGCGGCCTGTCGATATTCGTCCACCAGTAGGTGGTGATTGCTTGGGATGATTGTGTGAGTATGCCTGTAGCTGTGCTGCGGTAGCATTGTCGGTAGATACGCGAGTTGTGATATGGTAGTTTTGAGGATGAGTCGGTTGGGACAAACCATGAGCTGCACAGATCCATGACGATGCTGGCTTCTATTCGAGGGAATGCTGTCAATAGATACTTATGCAGAAGCTACTGCCAGGAACATTGTGCCTATCTGTATCTGCTCTCAGTGTTTGCATGAGTGTTTCTATAACTGCACAATTCTGAGGAATCCTGTGCAGTTCTGGGGGTCTGGTATTTAGGAGAAAAACACTGAATAGCAGAACCACCTAGATGAAGGTGACTGAGAATAAATTCCATTCTCTAAATCAGGATTCTTACAGGAAATAAAATATTTTGCCCCAAAACACCACACAAGTGTAATTTAGATGGGGGTTCTATGTGGTTCTGGTATTTAGGAGAACTCCAGGTAAACATTTATTTACTGGTGTTTAAGGCCAGATGTTTATGCACAGTGGCTAATCTTGGCTGCAACATGGAGATACAGCCCAGTGTAGTCAAACGTTTATAGCTATGCTGCCCACTTCCTCTCTAAGCACTGGTGTTTAAGCCCAATAAATTGTACCAGCAAAACAGCTTGTTTACTACAATAAACAAGCACAGCTTCACTTCCCAGGGTTCCTGTGGTGGATGTGCAGGTAACTAACTAGAAATAAATAAATTGATCAATTAAGCATTAGAGCTAGTAAAATTGTTCCAGAGCTGTGATTAGTATTGGCAAAGTGAAAACTTTTAAAGAAAGGTGATTGTATGCAAAGCTGGTCAAGGTGGAGCTGAGGTCTTTGCAGTTAAATCAACCACTGCAGCTTTTGGGCAAATTGCCACTGCAATTTTGTAATCTGGGAGAGCTGATCCGATTATGAAATTTCATATTTGGCTTTTGAAGAAAAATAATTGATTAAAAGTCGACTTTAATCATACTCTGTGACCTCCAGAAATAACAATAAGGAAAATGTTTTTCATCATTAGAGCCTCAAGTTGTATCTTTATATCAATGCCTTCCTGCATCAATTACAATGTATTGGGGTATTATTTTTTTGCATCTAATACTTGTTATGAGGCTCTTTAGTCCAGGGAGGCAGGCCTGGCATTCTTTAGGAGTGCTGCGCGCCTAGAAAAAATTCAGGAGGGCAGTTTTTGCACCCCTCGATTTTCTGGTATGTGATACCTGTTTGGCACTGCCTTTAAAATCTACTATAATTTTGTCTCCTGAGTGCCAATGTGTTCTCTGTGCCTACTGGCACAGAGAACACACTGGAATTCAAGGGACAATTTGTCAATGTTGCATTGATTCGCAATAATTCATGGCCCATTCTGTGTCGCATTTCAATAGATTTTGAGTGTATGAGACAGTCACATAAGAATGGAATGCAACATTTTGAATAATAAGAAGATGTGTGTGCCAATTTTTCCACTATGCAGACTGAAGCTGAATGTAGTACAATTTTTCAGTCACAATACCTTGAAGTGAATATAACCAAAACAGCATACAAGGTTTTGCATTGAAAATTTCAGGTGCAATTGCACTCCCAAACAATCTTGAGGAGGGCAACTGTTTTGCACTTCTTGATTTTCTGGATTGCCAGGCCTGGGGAGGGAGTGTGATAGACATGCATCTCATTTACAAACGGTGAAACCTACTCTAAAACAAGTAATTTGGTGCAGTTCATGTGCTTCCTGTCGCCTTTGTGATTTCGGCAATCGGCATGCATTAGGACAGATAAACTTAAAAAGTGCTGAAAAAGACAATAAGCTGTTCTAACTTCAAGAGATCAGTCGCATGGGAAACAGGTGGACATTGCAATTTTTTATTCAATTAAGATAATCCAAAATCTAACAATATCAGGTTGTTTAATAAAACTGAATCAAGATGTAAATTGAATCAGACCTTTAGATCAGTCTAATTTGGGCACAACGGCAAATATGGATGTGGTCTGCGTGTTTGGAGATAAAGCACCAGTATTTTCTTCTTCTTGGCGTCTGTTTTAGGTTTTTGGTCCCCAGTTTTAAAATGCTAGTTTACAACCCCTTGTTATAGGTCTTTATCATTATCACTGGTACCCTCTGACCACCCTTTGGCTTAAGTTTACTCAACTAACTCAAGAAGGCTTCTTAATTTCCCTGTGTTGAGCCAAAGGTCTATATGAATGTAAATTCGCATGGCGTTTACTGAGAAATGCCACAAACATAAATATAATAGATCTAAAGCTTTAAGTGCATGATCATATAGAATTCGCCACAGAAAAGCAATCGCTGTCGACAGTGACTCTGTCAACGCCGATTGCTTTTCTATAGTGAACTCTATGGGTTTTTAAAAAAATATTTATCTGTTGCATTGTTTGATTATAGGGTAACCTCTAAGCTCTATATTACCGAAACACTGCAAAATGTTGGAAAAAGTTTCAAACTCAGCATAATTTGGGTGCAATTACCTTATTTAGGCACAGCGTTTACAGACCTGAATCGAATTGACCAATTAAGCACATACAGCAAATAAACTATGCAGAAACTTATCATAAATGTGGATTGAAAGGGTAGGGATGTGGGATTGGGGATTATGCAAGCCAGAAAATAAGCAGACTGTAATCTACAAAATGAGGTCCCCGGAGGGTGAATTTAGTGATGCTACCCTGCATAGCAGGGTAGCATCACTAAATTTACCCTCTGTGAACCTCAATCTGAATCAGGGTCTAAAAACTAAACAAAGTGGTACCCAGAGGATAAATTGGCCTACTGTATAAGATAGCATCATCAAATTCACCCTCAAGGGACCTCATTCTGCAAATGTCAGACTGCTTATTTTCAGGCCTGGGAGTATGAAGGGGATATTATTTGTCCGATTCTACCACTGTAGACAAAATAGGGGGCAGAAGATTTATTTTAAAATTTGTCTGTGGATTATTCTGACCAAAAGGCATATCAAGAATGACTTGCCACAACACATGCAGTAGTGTACTTCATAAGCTCATTGTTATATTAATAATTATGATTAACAGCAATGTTTGACACACACCGTTTTGACACCCACAGTCTGTTGGCCTGCTCCAATTTTTTCCCAAAAGGCTTAAACCAATTTGCATTCAAGCCAATATGTCTGGAGAATCCCCAACTATCACATCCCATTTGGTTCCCATGTTCTTGATCATCTGTATTGATGATTGCAGCCACATTTTATCTATGATATCCACATCAAGGTAATGAAAACTTGAGGGTAAAAGCTTAAAATGTGGTTGGTTGGGTAACCAGAAACACACAAGTGGTTTTATTGTTGTCTGTGGTTCAATAATTTTGCATGTACACCTGAGATTATTATGTATTCGCTGGAAGATATCATCACCTCGGCCGAGGTGTCAAAAGAAATTGGATGGGTAAAGATCAGTCTGAGAAACAAAAGTATTGCCCCTGGGATTGTGTACTGTGCGGTGGAGGGAAGTAAACCTGAGTGGAATGACTCGATATACTCAACACTAAGGTCCAATATCACTGAACTAGAAAACAGGGGGCTCGGTATAATTCTGATGGGCGACTTTAATGGACACATAGGTGATAAGGAAGAAGGCATAGAGGGTGGGGACAAGAAAGTCAACAGGAATGGAAGGAAGCTGTTGAACTTCACAAATGAACTCGGTCTGAAGATTCTGAACAGGGACGCTAGATGTAAGGGGAAATGGACCTGGGAGAGAAACGACCGAAAATCAATAATTGACTACATTCTCACAGATATGAATTTATGGAGGGAGGTGATAGGGGTAGAAGTGGACGATGAGAGAAAAATGGAGTTGGATAGTGATCACAACTTGATTACAGTGATGATGAGGGCCAAAAACCTAGAGAAAAGCAAAGGAAGCTTCAAGGTGGTTTCGGAACTCAAGAAGGATGCCGACTGGGCGAAGTTCGAAGAAAAACTGAAACCAAAGCTTGCAGCCATATACAAGGGGGGCAGTGTCCAGAGTTGCCACAGTTGCGAGCCTAGTGGAGGCAGGGAAGGAAAGTGTAGGAAAGATTAGGGTGCCAACACGGGAACTTGGGTACAGAGTGAACGAAGAACTGAAAAGGGCCATAAAGGTTAGAAAAGCTAAATGTGCTGCATACAGGAGAAGTAGAAAACTTAAGGGGGTGGTGGAAAGCAATGAGGCCATGGTAGCAAAGGAAGAATACCAACAAGCACGAAATAAAGTAAACAAGATTAAAGACGACAACCGGAGAGTGTGAAATAGCAGTCTTATTAGGACGATAAGAATGACAGGGGGGTCAAGTTCGAGCGTATTTTGGAAATGGGTGAACAAACATAACAAAGGGAATAACCCACAGAGCATTAAAGTAGATAGCAGAGTTACAGAAGAGCGAGATCAAATCGCATTAGAACTAGTCAAGCACTGGGATAAGGTAAACAATAAGCGATGGGGCATGGGGAACCCACCAGAGTGTCCGAACCAGGTCGAGGAAAATCTATCGAACTTCGTGTGCAGCGAAATCAAAACTGAGGAGGTGCGAAGGGTGATCTCGAAATTAAGGAATGGAAAAGCGGGAGGGGTGGACGAAATTCCTAACGAGTTCATCAAAAAAGGGGGAGAGGAACTCTTGGAAAGCCTAACTGCCCTATTCAATTTAGCCATAGAAAAAACAAGAGGTCCCAAAGGAGTGGAGGGAAAGTAAAGTGACATTCACAAAAAAGGGGGAAAAAGACGTCTTGGATAACTATCGAGGGATCTCTGTCAGCAGCAACATTGGAAAAGTCTTTTGTAAAGTGCTGTATGGGAGATTAGAGGAGGTGATCGAAGAGAAGGGTTTTTTGGGAGAAATCCAGAATGGCTTCAGGAAGGGAAGGAGAGTCACTGACCATCTTTTCACGCTATCCCAAATGATAGAATCCGCGAAAGCAAAAAAGAAAAAGATGTTCATGGCCTTTTTGAATGTTAAAAAGGCATATGATAAGAGTATGGAGGGAGGGTATGTGACGCAAGCTGGAGGCTCTGGGCTTGGGGGGCGAGTTTGTTGGGATTATGAAAGCATTATATAAAGATGTACAAAGTGAACTTAGCCTGGGAAACATTACAACAAAACATGTGCCTATGGAGATAGGCCTAAAACAGGGGTGTATCCTTTCGCCAATTCTTTTTGCATTGTACATCAAAGGTTTAGGAGATGAACTCCTGCATAGCGACGAGGGGGTTGCAGTTGGTGACTTGAATATCCCAGGGCTATTTTTTGAAGACGATATGGTGCTAGTGTCAGAAAGCGAATAGGGGCTAGCAAAGATGCTGGGAATTGTTGGGAAATATGGGAGCAAATGGAGACTCGAACTTAATGAAAGCAACAGCAAAGTTATACCCGTGGGCCGCAAAGTGGACCCCACTCGAAGGTGGAGAGTGGGGGAGTTCTGCATTCCGGAAGGTAGCAGTAGACTTCTTAGTGTAGGAGAGACTAGTGACTATGAGTACCTGGGGGTAAATATAAACATAACAGGAAGTGGCATCTACCGAAACCACACAAATAAATTGAGTCTGAAGGGGAAGCGAATCCTTAACCAATTGAAACTTATAGGGAGAAACAGTTTCAATAAGGTTTTCGTGGGGAAAACTATTTGGGAAATGGTGGGTCTGCCAAGTATAACATACGGTACGGAAGTTGTACCACACAGTTGTTAAGAGCTTGGAAATCCTGCAGAACGATGCAGGCCGATGGATAACAGGCTCGAGTAATGCCGCAGCGCTAGAAGCGATCAGGGGTGAGCTTGGGTGGATGAGGATCAAGGACAGGATAGACCTATTGAAGCTCGGTTATCTTAATTATTTGGTAAATCTCCCCGATAGCCGATTGTGTAAAGTAATGTTCCTGAGAACTTTCAACTCAAATATCAAGACGGGGTGGATTGTCCAAGTGAGGGAGCTAGTAGAAAACTACTCATTGGAGATTTCGGACCTTGACGTTGGGGCGAACCAGGGCAAAAAGATCGTCAGAGAAAGGGTCATGGAGGATTGTAACCGTAATTGGCGAGAGGGGGTCAAATCAAAGAGATCTTTGGGTGGCCTGCGTGATAAAGAGAAGCCTGGTTTTGAAGTGTACCTTCTTGGCACCTTTGGGGGGTCACTGTTGTTCAAGCTGAGGTCGCGGTCCCTGGAGCTGAGAGGAAAAATTGGGAATAACAGTGAAAAGGAGTGCCAGATGTGTAACTTGGGCGTGGTGGAGACCCTGGAACACTTTCTTATAGAATGCCCAAAATACCAGTCTAAAAGAACAAGATTCACGGGGAGTATAATGGGGAAATGGGATGGGAGAATGAAGGACATGTGGTTAGGGGGCGACTCAAAGGAGAGGGTTAATATACTAATCGAAGGGATTGGGAAGAATGGGGCAAGGGATGTCATCAAGCAGTTCGTCTCCGAGTGTTGGGAGGAGAGAAGAAGCGCGGGAATGGGGAGCAGTTGGTAGAACATCGGTAACCAAGGCCTTCTCATACAATAACCGCAACAAATCAGCGGCCGGCCGAAGTGTTATTATTATTATTATCAACTGAAAAAACAATGTCACTTTCTTTGCATTGAGGATTTGTGATCTAAGATTTGATATCACTTCATTCAGTGTGTAGAATTGACAAAGGCAGTTAGGTGCACCGAAAATATGTGATTGAGGTTAAACTTTAGCCTCTTTAAGATTTAGGCATGGTGCTCTAAGTATGCACCTCAAATTCAAGGAATGCAACTGTAATAACTGTAAGAAGTGATGTGAACTGAGCTCTTAAAACTAGTGCTGAAGCGAATATTTGAATTAAAATAACAAACAACGCTTATTCGAATACAAATTCAGTATTTGAATATTTGAACTTTCATGCTGTTTGTCCAAAATCACGGAGAACATCAAACGATCATTCATACTTCGCTATGTGATCACCCTCAAAGGCAGAAATTAGCAACAAACTATCGGGCAGGTGCCTCTAGAAAACAACTATATTGAAAACAATATTTTTGGTCATTAGTTTCTGAGGCCAGACATGTTTAGCTTAACTTGACAAAGTCAAGATAAGCTATTGCCATCACCCAAGCGGAAGTCTGTGAGTCTGTTCACATTTTCCTTTAGCACAGGCTACACCCTGTAGTTTTTGTCCGATCGTCACAAAATTTCATATGCAGGTTTGGGGTCATGTCTAGATGAGAACGCGCCCTTTTGGTCGCGATTGGTCAACTGTGATCATGGCGTGATGGCTGCCCAAGCCCAAAACCCGAAAACCTTTAGCATAGTCTACAGGTTGTATTTATGAAGGGATTTCATTGTACATTGTAACTTTGTAGGGTGCCTCTGTATAATATCTAGATAAGAACGTCCCCTTTTGGTCCTGATCTATCAACCGTGACGACTGCCCAAGCCCGAAACCCAAATTTTTTTAGCACAGTCTGCATGTCATATTTAATATGGAGGAATTTCATTGTAACTTGGTAGGATGACTCCGTATGATGTCTAGATGAGAACTTCCTCATTTGGTTGTGATCTGTCAACCGTGACAACTGCCCGAGCCCAAAACCTGAAAACCTTTAGCACAGACTACAGGTTGTATTTATGGAGAGATTTCATTGTAGCTTGATAGGTTGACTTCATATAATGTCTAGATGAAAACGACCCCTTTTGGTAGCGATTGGTCAACTGTGATAGCTACAGGGGCTCGAAGCCCAAAAACCTTCAGCACAGTCTACAGGTCATATTTATGAGGGGATTTCATTGTAACTTGGTAGGATGACTCCAAATAATGTCTAGATGAGAATGTCCCCTTTTGGTCGCGATCATTCTGCCGTGATGGCTGTCCAAGCCCAAAACCCGAAAACCTTTAGTATAGTCTGTAGGTCGTATTTATGGAGGGATTTCATTGTAACTTGGTAGGATGACTCCAGATAATGCCCAGATGAGAACGTCCCCTTTTGGTCGCGATCCTTCAACCATTACGGCTGCTCAAGCCGAAAACCCGAAAAACTTTGCACAGACTACAGGTCATATTTATGAAGGGATTTCTTTGTAACTCAGTAGGATGACTCAGTATAATGTCTAGATGAGGAAGTCCCCTTTTGGTTGCGATCGGTCAACCGTGATGGCTACACAGGCCCGAAGTCCGAAAAACAGGCCGTATTTATGAAGGGATTTCATTGTAACTTGATAGGATGACTCGTTTTGGAATAAATTAACTGTGAGGGCCACATACATTAACTGTGAGGGCCACAGTAACCCACCCCTCAATTCTTTAGTACAGTCTACACCACATTATTATTTTTAGCTCATCTTGACAAAGTCAAGCTGAGCTAATCTCATCGCTTGCCGTCCGTCGTCCGTCAACACCATGTTTTGGTCTTCTCCTCCAAAGCCACTGGGCCAAATCAAGTGAAAGTTTGTGTGAGTGATGGTCCCAAAGGGGCATTTCATTTTTGTTCAACTCAGCATGCCCAGCCCCATAGGGAGGGAGTGGGGGAAAATGCTCCAAAATATTTTAAAAATCTTCTTCTCAAGAACCAGTGTGTACAATGACTTGATATTTGCTATGGAGCTTCCATATGAGGTGTAGAATCAACTTTGTTCAAACGAAGTTCGTGAAGTAATATTTGGCTTTGTAATAGGAGGGGTAAGATTTTTGGCCCCGCCCAAAATTTCTATTTTCTGAACCGATGGTCCGGTATGAACCAAATTTGGTTTGTGGTAGTATTGGGTCATAAGTACTTGACCCATGCAAAAAAAAAAATTTCCCACATCCCCATGGGAACCCTGGGAGCTAAAAATAGAAATATTTTCAAACGCCCATATTTCCCAAACCCCACGGAACAGAGAGCTTTTATTTGGTATGAAGTATCCTTATGACCAGTAGAATTGAATGGTAAAAAAAAATTGCCATCGGTTATGTTAGGGTGTTCTGTAATGGGCATCGAAAAAATGCTGAGTCAGCATATTTGCAAAAATTTTAAAAAATCTTTTCTCCAGAACCAATCATCAGAATCTTTTGATATTTGGTATACAGCATTCATAGGGGTGGCAGATAAAAGTTTGTTGAAATAAAGCTCATTGGTTCATATTTGGGCTCTCTACAGAAGCCCGAAGTTTTAATATAGGGTAATATGGAGAATATTCTTTAAAAATCTTCTTCTTCAGAACCACCAGTCAGAATCTTTTAATATTTGGTATACATCATTGTTATGAGGGTCAGATTCTAGATTGTTCAAACCAAGTCCCTAGGTTAATATTTGGGCTTCCCATGGAAGCCCAAATTTTATCTTTGTTCAATTTGGAGGGTAATTTAAAAAAATCTTCTTCAGATCCATCAGTCAGAATGCTTTGATATTTGGTATGGAACATCTCTATGGGGGTCAGATTCAAGTTTGTTCAAATCAGATCCCTAGGTATATATTTGGGCTCACTATGGTAGCCCAAATTTTTACTTAGTGCAATATGAGAAAATTTCTTTAAAAATCTTCTTCTTCAGATCCACCAGTCGGAATGCTTTTATATTTGGTATACAACATCTCTAGGGGGGTCAAATTCCAGGTTGTTCAATTCGAGTGCCTAGGTTAATATTTGGGCTCCATATGGGAACATGAAATTTAACTTAGTACAATATGAGGGAATTTCTTCAAAAATCTTCTTCTTCAGATTCACTTGTCAGAATGCTTTCACATTTGGTATACAACATCTCTAGGGGGGTCAGATTCAAGTTTGTTCAAATCGGATCCATAGGTCAATATTTGGGCTCGCTATGGTAGCCCAAATTTGAACTTAGTGCAATTCGAAGAAATTTCTTTACAATTTCTCTTCTTCAGATCCAACGGTCAGAATGCTTTCATATTCGGTACACAACATCTCTAGGGAAGTCAGATTTAACTGTGTTCAAAGCAAAAGCCTGGGTTAATATTTGGGCTCTCTATGGGAGCCGGAATTGGCCATTTTGCTGAAGAATTAAAAATTTTGTATTCAGTACCCTCTAGAGGTACTAAGATTAATCCACGTAGGTTGTATCAAGGGGCTTCATAGGGGAGCTCTACATTTTACTTATGATCAACTGAATAAATGGCATGATGCCTAGATTATTTTTGTCACTCCTGAGGGACTCAAGGATTGACAGTGTAGCCTATGGAGATGGCTTGCTTAATGTAGACTCACTCTTGGACTCTGTTTAAATTGTGTTCTGTACAAGATGAGCGCTTCAGGCCCCGTGGGGCCTCTTGTTTTATTGAAAACACAGCATACAGGGAACAGAAATTAACATATTCCCAATTATCACAATTCTTTTCTTATTTCGGAATCCTTTCATAAACATTGAACATTATCCTTTTCATCAAACTCAACACACAGACAAGTTTAGCTACAGTGTCATTGATACTTTCATTTAAGCATGCAGGCATGCTGCATGCCTATTGCTCCTTGGAAAATTCAGTCTCCTGACTACCTCAGGCCTAAACCTGGACCTAGGCTCAGGTTTGGACCTGAGGTGGTCAAGAGGCTAATAATAGCTGTATTGAGATTTAAGAAGGCAGTTGAGCTGCTTGGCATACTGAGAAGGTAATTATTTGTACCCCCATACTTTCTTGAATGCCAGTCCTGGTGTCTTATGATGTATCTTTATACTTTCTTTCCCATATCAATTACAATGTATTTTGATATTCTATAGCCTCTTACATTTCTTACAAGCATGATGGTTATGAGAGTAATATCTAATAATTCATCAGTAAAGGAGTAATGAAAATCCGTAATCGTTAATTTTGAAACTGTAGTCGGTTATGGGTGTTTCCAATGATTAGTTAACTTCTCGATTAATCGCCAAGCCTGTCAATGTTAACCTTTGTCTTTCTGAGAAAGCAAATAATGCCGATTGTGGAAAATGACATCGCAGTTTGTGATGTCCCAGAACTTTCTGTTAGTGATCAGCTAATCAGATCAGGATAAAAAATGATGCTTGCTATTGTTTGAAAAGTCAGTAAGTTCTCACCTTCAAGTTAATTTATTTAACAGATATGAATGCTTTTATATAAATGATACATCACTCATAAGGGTACTTTTGCATTATGAAAATTGTGGTTTTGTCGAATTGTCGACTTCATTTTTTCAAATTTGTGGCTTATTGTCCCTTTAACCCTTTGCTAATTAATCGGCGACACCCACATCCATAATATACAAATTGAGCAGGTAAAAAATCAACAAGACTATAGCGTGTGACCACTCATTGGAACAAGTTTGTCGATGTCATTCCAATGAAGAGGGTCCCATCAGAGAATATGGTTTTGTTGAGAAAAAAAATAATTAATATTCAAAATAATCAATTTTGGTATCATGTGCTTTGGGTAAAGGATTGAGTCATTGTTGCGTGATAGTAATAATGACTTAATTTTTTACGAATTTTTAAGAAAATATACAGCAGGTTAAGAGGTAAGAAATAGAATTCCAATATGTTCTGCTACTACATAGACTGTGGTACTATTGAAATGAAGATTTTGAATCTGTTCATGTAATACAGAATTTTACCTACCTGAAACCAGTATCTCATGGTGCTGAAGCAGGCCTGACAATCTAGAAAATCAAGGAGTGCAAAACACTTGCCCTCCTCAGATTGCTTGGGAGTGCAGTTGCACCTGAAATTTTCAATGCAAAAACTTGTATGCTATTTTGGTTATATTCACTTCAAGGTATTAATATTGTGACTGAAAAATTGTACTACATTCAGCTGCATAGTGGAAAAATTGGCGCACACATCTTCTCATTATTCAAAATGTTACATTCAATTCTTATATGACTGTCTTCTACACTCAAAATGTATCAAAATGCAACACAGAATGGGTCATGAATTATTGCGAATCAATGCAACATTGACAAATTGTCCCCTGAGTTCCAATGTGTTCTCTGTGCCAGTTGGCACAGAGAACACATTGGAACTCAGGGGACGAAATGATGATAGATTTTAAAGGTAGTCTCAAACAGGCCTGGCATTCCTGAAAATCAAGGGATGCAAAAAAATGTCCTCAATTTTTTCTAGGTGTGCAGTAGGCGTGCAGCACTCCTGCCCACCCTAAAGAATGCCAAGCCTGCTGAAGGCTGGGGTGGGATATGGCTGACTGAGGATAGGTGAAAACCTGTATTACATGAATAGACACAGGATGATGATTTAATCTACATGTATAGACATTCTCAGGTCTCAGAAATCTCTTCGCAGTCGTTATTGTCAAAGACATTTTGTCCTCTCTGCAACACTTTGCATTCAGAGCGAGGTGATAACCAGAGAAATTAATTTTCAGGAGCAGAAAATAAATCTGTATCACATACAGAGGCCTTTCCTGAAGGTCCAAGCCTCTGATATAGAAAATGTCTCAGTGGTTTGGTGGAAGTATTGTGAGACAGCTCTGTATCACATATCTAACGACCAGTCAGATTTAAGAATGCATGCTAGTCAATAGATAAATTATTGTATTTAAAATACAATAGGATGACAAATGTATTATATTATTTCAGCTTTGAAGCTATTGTCAAATAAAGAAAATTTACCTGCCTTGTTGGTTTGTTCATATGGAAAAGATCGAACAGGTATAGTCTCCGCCTTGCTGCTGTCTTGTCTTGGTGAGACAAATGAAAACATCATTAAAGATTATGCGCAGTCTGAGGTAAAAGTAGATTAGCTGTATTTTAGATACATACTTACTTGAACTTGTGCCTTGTTTATCTATTATTTGAGCAGTTAACGTAATGATTAATGGAATATACAAAAAAAAGTTTAATCGTTTGTCATGAAAGTGTACAGCACTGGTAAGTTTCATTTTGTCAATTCTGTTACCTGTCCCAAACTAATCTGAAAAAGTTCTAAACTTTTTGTTATTTTAAAAAAGGAGTTTTTTCCAATGTAAAATTGTGATCTGCCTTTAGAGAATGTGTAATATATTGTAAAAAAGATTATGTCCTGGTATTTGAAGAATTGACACTTTTTCACTTCATTTAAGTAATCTTTCAAGTTTTTTAGTCAATTTCATTACTGGCAGTTATTTCCCTTAAATTAAGTACATTTAAGTTTGCATTGTTTTGTGCTTTTTCACAAAAGCAACACTCCCAATATTTTATGTATTTTTCTCAAAATATTTTCAAAATTGATAATATGAAGAATTTAATTATTCATCTGATAGTTGCATCTAAGTACTTAAAATTCTACGAACTGCACCTCAGAAGAAATCAGTGACTCTTGTCTTTTTCAAATTTCCCAGATGCCATAGAATTAAGAAAGGACGCTGGTTTTGTTTACATTGGCATGACGGGGGTTCGAACCCACGCCAAGAGAGTTTCCTTTGGCACCAACCACCTGGCGAAATTATACTGAACCACGCACACCACTCAGCCACCGACAGACCTGAAGTCTGTCGGTGGCGGAGTGGTGTGCATGGTTCAGTATAGTTTTGCCAGGCAGTTGGTGCCGAAGAAACTCTCTCGGTGAGTTTTCGAACCATCGCCATGCCAATGGAAGAATTTAATGTTTGACATTTTCTTCTGTGGACAGTACAAGGAGTCATTCCAGCAATGCCTGTTCAATTCACTACTCTAATCAAGCAAATGAGCCATTAAGTAATTGCTCAAGCGAGTGACACCTTTTACGACACTTATTCTCATCTGGGTAGTGGAGGATACCTATGACATGGTGATGACATGGTGATCTACTTTCCGATGATACGTTTTAAGGATACCTTTTAAAGTATAGTAATCTGAGTAAGCACATGTCAGAACACAACCAATCACAGCTGGGTACTGGCATGTACCTACCAGATAGCCTCAGATAACTATCCTCTAAAAGGTAACCTCAGAAGGTATTCTCCAATAGTACATCATCATGTTATAGATATCCTCCAATACCCAGATGAGCATAAGAGTCGTAAAATGAGTCACTCGCTCGAGCACTTACTCAGTGGTTCATTTTCCCAATTAGATTTGAGGCATTCGAGCAATGCCTGTTTAACTGGTGGAGTGCTAAATTATTTTTGGTCACCCAAATTTGTCCACATCTCTTTGCCTTGTTACAGTGCATGGACGCATGCCTTGTGGCACTCTCCCATAAATTGTAACAAGGCAAATCCTCACAGATTAAAGAATTTCAATTCAAAAATAATATGAAGCACATCCACAGTATATGAAAACATTAAGTTGTGGCACCTGTACTTCAGAGTAAAGCCCAAATAAGGGCTTCCAGCACTAGTGATGAATCGATAATCGGCAATTGGAATCGGTCGATTATGACAACCGGCAGTTTCCGGGTTATTCTATATTTAACACTGACTATTAAAAATCCCTTTTATATCTGGCCATTTCAATAACGTTTCCCCATTAAAAATGTGTGTTGTGCATAGCAGAAAATTTAGGGATTTGCAGAGTAGAGATATTACGGAATTTACCAACTGTAATCGGTACGAGAACACCTCCATTTCCAAAAAATTGTAGAGTTCATGAAAACATTGGAGAAACACATCATGGAAGGTAACAAGGTGAAAAAAGAACATTGAATAATACATTTTTATGTACATGTAAACCATGCTTCATGCGACTTCACAACACACATTAACATCAAAATTATTATTCAATTAAGACACAAAGTATGTGTGCTCAGTATATTCCTGGTTAATACAGCCAGGTGTATTGTATCCTTACACAAAACCGTATTGACACTATATTATTTTTACCGGAATAAAACACAATCTTCACGAGAACAATATCGTGATTGTATCGTTAATAACAATCTTTTCTCAACAACCCCAACCAAAATGCAAATATTATTTTTGATAATATTGCCCAGCACTAAATATGCATACTGTGAAAACTTATGTGGTATTAAGCTTTCGTAATTGATGATTTATCAACGAAATTCTGTAGTATAGCAGGCACCAACAGATTTTCTTCATTGTCCTACTTCAACCATCGGAATCGGCATCAGAATCTGCATAATCGGCAGAGAAATAACCGATAATTGGTTGATAGCAAGTTTTGATAATCAGTTCATCACTATCCAGCACTCTACCAGTTAAGTCACTACTCGATAGCATATTTGCTCAATAAGATTTGAGTCATTAGAGCAAGTGGACTGCTAGAAGTAGTGGAAGCCAAGTATGATTGTGATGTGAATTGGGAACACATAGGGGTTGTAGTGTAGTGATATAGGTGCTGAGAGCCATATTAATCGGTAATAAGTGTATGGGAGACTCTAGCACGGGAGATATAGTAGTAGACAATAGTAGTATTACAGACCAGTAGTAGCAGAAGTAAAGAGTGGAAGCTAATCATAGGACAGACGATTGTGACAATGTATATATCAGCAGTAGTGATTTAGAAGCTTTGAAGAAGTTGGGTGGTCTGGAAGCCAGGATCCGAAAAGTGCCAGGAGCCATAACTATCTTGAGATAGATATTCTCTGATAAGTATCCTTCAAGTATCCTCAGAAGGTATCCTCCAATAGTACGTCACCATGTCATACAGTACAAGTCAAAATAAGTTGTAGGAAAACTGCTATGTATCTTTCTCTTCCTACACTGATCAGACCAGAATCTGACAGTATTTTCTGGAAAGCTCTCACTGAGATCTTTCCAGAAAATGATGTTAGATTCTGATCTTATTAATGGAGGAGCAGCAGTATACTTAATTTGTTGCAGTTATGCTGCAATTTATTTTGACTTATACTGTAGGATTCTGCCAGTACCTAGACAAGCTAAGAGTTGTAAAATGAGTCACTTGTTAAAGCATTTGTTGTTTAGCTCATTTGCTCGAACAGATTGAAGTCATTTTAGCAATGACTGTTCCTTCACGATAGTCTTTCGGGTTTAAGGATCATAGAGGTCTTGGTTATATGCAGGGGCAATAACTCTGTAGGGGATTCATTTGGGTGTCTACAGGGATTGAATATGTGACCATTTCCCAATGGCATCAGGGCTAGATATTTGACAGTTGGTGTCCTAAAGTGAACTGTCATAAAGCATCACTAACCTGATGAAAAATAAAAAGTATCTGAATTCAAGGACAGACAACTCTTGAAGATCTCATTCTGATTTGATCACTTTGAAGATAAGTTGTAGATATACTTGCAAGTTACATTCTTTGAACCTCCTCAGTTGTTTCTAGGCAATCTTGGTTGCCTATATTGTGCACAGTTTCACATACAATATCACAAGGGACCATTTTTCAAGAAAACGCTTCCTGTTAAAGCTATACACCAATTGGATCATGAAATTTCAACTAACGGCTAATATGAAAATGTTAGTCTTACAAATTCCATCTCCTGGTGACACCTCCCTGCCTTTGAAAGATAGCCTACTTGGAATGTAACATGAAAGTTTCCACAGAGACAACATATTGGGCCGTGTGTTCTGTTGCGATAAAAATTATCAAAGTCAGAAATATGCCCTGGGTGGTTAACATTGAATGAGATAACCCTTTACCCAACGCAGACGATATCAAAATTTATTATTTTAAATATCATTTTTTCAAATTTTTCAACAAATTTCAACAAAACAACATCATGTGACCCCTCGTTGGAACGAGCTCGACGAGCTCGTTCCAACGAGGGGTCACATGATATGGTTTTGTTGAAATTTTTTGAAAAATAATATTTTTTCAACTGCTGAATTTGCATATTACGCGGGCGGATGCGGCCGATTCGTTGGGTAAAGGGTTAATTTGTAGAATTGTATAATTTGTACAATTATGCACTTCCTATATAATATTCTTCATGTGAAAAGATAACGGAAACCTTCTCAATCCATGTTCATTTTATGCAGGAAAAATGTAAAAAATAAAACCCAACAGGGTTGGTTGACTCACTTGCCCAGTTGCTATTATTTCAGTAAAATGTGTGAAAATTGGGTAGATCAAAGGGAGGCGGATTATAGTCAGTATCTAGTAAGTTTGTTCACTTAACTCAATTCGTGTTCATTACCAACAACCAACCGGATAGGTGGGACAGACCAGATTAACTCATAGGTGCCGTATATTAATTAAAAATTACTTTATAAATGCACTAAAATCCAGTATTGTGAGACACAAAGTCATAGTAGTTTAGTAGTCCAATTTCTCCAGCTAGAAATATTCTTTTTAAATGTTCGATTGAATTGCATTTTTTCTGCATTTTCTTTTCCTGGGTGTAAATTTCCCCCAGCACTCAACTGCAATATTGTGGATTCCTGGAATGATGTGAGTCTGTCATCTTGAGTAAATTAGGATGAGAGCCATCTTTAAACAACCCAACCTGCTCTGCCGCCCTTCGATGTGCTTTTTAAGTATGCACTCCGACCATATCAAATTGGTTCCACATGAACTGTCTGTGGTCACCTTCCACCCAATAACTTGTAACATAGTCTGGAAACTGTTCAACACTTAAACTGACTGGAGCCTCCTCAAGAGTTAAGAACCAAGCATCGCTCACTAGGTGAACGGTCACTTAAGGAAGAGCAATAGCCCTCCGTATTGTGCACTGAATTTCTGGATTTTCTTCGTACAATGTTGGAAGGAAGATGACTAGGAATTGTCCCTAACTACAAGAATTTTGCTCTGTGTTTGCTTAGAGACGTGGGCATATTTCTGATAGTACTGAAACCGCAGTTTGTTAGTTGTTTAAGAAAAAAAAAAAAAGAAACTCAAACAGTCGCTGGTTTGGGAGCAGCCTGAGCATGCTATCAATAATCATTAACGGTTACTGAAAGGAAAAACATCCACCAATATGTGTTTTTGAAAGCTGGGAGTCATCCATCAGCCTATAAGGGAGAGGGGATGATGAGGCTTGGCCATCTGGTCTGCTTTCAGGGAAAACAGTTGACGGAGTGATGGGAGGGAATGCCCCCGCCCCCCCCCCCCCCCCAAAAAAAAAAAAAAAACAACAAAAAACACACACATGAACATCCACTCACAGACACACACCCGAAAGCCCCTAAAAGGGCTATTATATCTTTATATAAATCTTTACTTTAATATTTAAAATGTACTCTCGTCCCAGCCAGGCAAGCTTGTTTGCATTTTGCATTTTCTGATTTTCCCATGACTTCTTCTACGCTTATTGGTTCGGTTAATTCATTGTCGTCCCCATCTTCATTCCTTTGGTCAAAATTGGGTTCATTGAAAATTGACTTGTTATCTTGGACAGATTTATTTACTTTTACCTTGAAATCATTGTCATATCAGTTCCCTTCTTGTGGACGATGAGCTTTCTTTAGAAGATCGGCAAAAGCGCTGGCTTTTGCCTTGCCGTCCAGGGCATTTTTATTAGCCAAGGATACTAAATAATGCTGCATATTTATACACTGTGAATGCAGTGAGTACTAAAAAAGAACTCGCTTTAAAATGAACTGCAAATTCTGCGAGTACTAAAAAAAGTACACACTTTAAAATAACCCTCTTTATTCATAAAAAGAGTTAAGTGTATTGAGTGTCAATGAAAGATGAAAACACACAATGGACAATCATCAACACAGACAACACAGACAAACATATATGGAACAGACTATAGTGCGTTTACTTAGCATATTAGTGATTAATTACCTGCGACCAACTGGGTAGGTGAGACTAACCTAACCCAACCACACTGATTTGAAAAAGAAAAAGCCAAAGACTCAACACTTTATTTTGTGTGCCCTTCCTGTATCTTGCAGGACTACAGAAAGTACCAGTAGTATTTTTTTCGTTCGCTCACCTGACTGAAAGTGAGCACTACTGTCACCCTTTGTCAGTCATACTTCGTCTGTCTGTAGTAAAGGTGGTGTTTGAGTCTTCTCATCCAAAAACCCTGGGCTGATTTCAATAACATTTCATGTGAGCGATGGTAGAGGTGGGCAATTTCAATTTTGTTGAAACTAATATGCTACTCCCATGGGGAGGGGTGGTAGAAAATTGCCCCAAATTTAAAAAAAAAATCTCATGATATAAGGGATGGAATTAGTTGAACATGTATTTGGTAGTTAGATTCCTTTTGACGTGTACATTATATTGTTTTCAAGGGAAGTCTAAGGCAGGCTTGTCATTTTAAGGCTGGCTATCGGCCCGGGCCGCAGTCACCCACCTGAGTTCAAAATTCCGTGGACGGTAAACGTCCGCCTAACCCCGATTTCTGAGGCACATTAATTCAGATGAAGGCACCTCAAAATCGACTGCCTCAAATGGCAATTTTCACAGATTGAAGGAGGTACATGTAACAAAAGCTCAGTTTGTGAAGTTTGTAGTGTGTCGTGAACGCAGTCACCCAGAGAAGTAAGTAACTTTCCAAATATACATTACGTGATGATGTACATCATAATTACACAAACCATGTACAGTATGTGGAGAGTGTATTATCACTAAATCACCCACAGAGTGGAGATTCCACCCAAGCAATAATTGCAAATTTGTTGCAAAGCATAACAAGCACAGGCAAAGTTTCAACCAATGGACCTCCAGGTTAAACCCGGAGGTCCATTGGCTGAAACATTGCTTGTGTTTTTTGTCCATATATATAAAATTTGAAAGTTATAGTTTGGGTGACAACTTCACTCCGTGGGTGATTTAGTTACAATCCACTCTCCACGTACTGTACCTTAAAATGATATTAGTTGTCTACCCAGCAGACTGAAACAAAATGGCCCCCGCAAATCATAAATGACCATCCTGGGGCCATTTTAGATGAACCCAAAATGGCCCTCCTGTTGTGATTTGAGGCGAACCATAATGTCCCTCCTGCAATTTTCAAAAAGACAAGCCTGCTAAGGGGTAATATTTTGAGTTCTGGGAAAGGCAACGCAAGAATTGCCCCTGCCCCAAATTTCTATTTCCAGAACTACAGGGCCTTTTTGATCCAAATTTGGTTTGTGATATTGCTGTGTAATAAGTACTTGATCGATGCAAAAAACTTTTTATCTGCACCCCCTGTGTTCTCTAGGAGCTAAAAATCGACCAGTTTTTAAACTCGCCTTTCCTAAACTGCTTACAATAGAAAACTGATATATGGCATGAAGCATCCTTGGCACACACAGAATAGAATGGTTAAAAAAATTACAATCATTGGGTACAGGGAATCAAAACATGCTGAGTCAATAATCTTGTCCAGAACCACCTGTCACAATCTTTTGATATATAACACCCTTCTGGAATCAGATTCAAGTTTGTTCAAATCAAGTCTCTGGGCTCATATTTGGGCTCCACACAGGAGCCCAAATTTCAGTGCTCATTTTTTTCAAAATGAAAAAAGTCTTTTCCAGAACTACTAGTCACAATCTTTTGGTGTTTGGTCCTTAGGGGTGGCAGATTCAGGTTTGTTGAAATCAAGTCCCTGGGTTAATATTTATAGGAGCCCAAATTTTAACTCAGTGCAAGATGAGAAATAATCTTTAATAGATCCTTCTTTGAACAATGTTCTCAGGTGAGCATATCAGGTCCCTCGGGGCCTCTTGTTAGCTCACCTGACTAAAAGTCAGGGTGAGCTTTTCTGATCACTCTTCGTCCATCGTCCGTCCGTCGTCCTGTGTGAAGGTGGTGTTTGAGCCTCTTTCTACTAAACCACTGGCCACATTTTAATTAAATTTCATGTAAGTAGTGGTTATATAGGGGCATTTTGTTTTTTATGCAATTAGGTTTCCGCTCATATTGAGCAGAGGGTTGGGGAAAAAATGGCCAAATTTTTTGAAAATCTTTTTCTAATGAACCAGCAGTAGTGTAGACTTGATATGTGGTATGCAGCTTCCTTTTGAGGTGTAGACTCAGATTTGTTCAAGAGAAGTTTGATGGGCTATATTTGGCGTCATTATGGGAGGGGCAAAATTTTTGGCCCCACCCAAAATTTCTATTTTCCAAACCGAGAGGCTGATTTGAACCAAATTTTATGTGAGGGCTTATGGAGTCATAAGTACCTAATTTATACCGATTTTTTTTCCTGTAGCCCCGTGGGAACCGCAGGAGCTAAAAATAGAAAAAAATTAAAATGCCCATATCTCCAAAACTACACGGCACTGAGAATTTTTATTTGGTGTGACTAACAGAAAGGATTGGTAAAAAAAAATTGCCATTGGTTTTATCTTAGGGTACAGTTTTGGTACTTTGAAAAAGTGCTGAGTCGGCACTTTTTAACACTGTAGGCAATGGGAAAAACATTAAAAAATCTTCTCCAGATCCAGCAGGCAGAATCTTTTGATATTTGGTATGCAACATTGTAGGGTGGATCTGATTCAAGTTTGTTCAAATCGGCCTCCTGGGTTTCATTTGGGCTCAGTATAGGAGCCTGAATTCGAACTTAGTGCATTTCGGGCAAATTTCTTAAAAAATCTTCTTCTCCAGATGTAGCAGGCAGAATCTTTTGATATTCGGTATACAACATTGTGGCGTGGATCTGATTCAAGTTTGTTCAAATCGGCTCCCTGGATTCATATTTGGGCTCAGTATAGAAGCTTGAATTCGAACTTAGTGCTCTTCAAAAATCTTCTCCAGATCAAGCTGGCAGAATCTTTTGATATTTGGTATGCAACATTGTGGGGTGGATCTGATTCAAGTTTGTTCAAATCGGCCCCCTGGATTCATATTTGGGCTCACTATAGAAGCCCGAATTCGAACTTAGTGCATTTCAGGCAAATTTCTTAAAAAATCTTCTTCTCCAGATCGAGCAGGCAGAATCTTTTGATATTTGGTATGCAACATTGTGGGGTGGATCTGATTCAAATTTGTTCAAATCGGCCCCCTGTGTTCATATTTGGGCTCAGTATAGGAGCCCAAATTTGAACTTAGTACATTTCAGGCAAATTTCTTTGAAAATCTTTGTCTCAAGATCCAGCAGGCAGAATCTTTTGATATTGGGTATGCAGCATGCTGGGGGGCGGGGGGGGGGGGGGGGGGGGTGCAGATTCAAGTTTGTTCAAGCCATGTCCCTAGGCCCATATTTGGGCTCACTGTGGGAGCCTGAATGATAACTTAGTTCAAAATGAGGAATTTTCTTTGAAAATCTTCTTCTAAAGATCCAGCAGTCGGAATGTTTTGATATTTGGTGTGCAGTATCCTTGGGGGGTGGGGGTCTGGGTTCGTATATGGGCTCCCTGTGGGAGCCCGAATTATAACTTAGTTCAATATGAGGAATATTCTTTAAAAATCTTTTTTTATGTGTACCCATACTATGTATGGTACATACCCATACTATGTATGGTACACACAATGCCTGCATCCGGGGTGACCATCCATCGTTCGTCCATCCTTTGTCCGTCGTCTGTCCGTCCGGCATCCGTATCCATTTCTTTGGCATTCGATAACATGAAAAATATTGCTTGGATTGTCAAGTTACTTTATATTTGTGTTAAGGTTACTGATGTGCCGAGCTGTATAGTTTTTGGTGTAAATCGGATAATCTGATCCTGAGATATTAACCCTTTATCCTTCAAATTGAAAATTCCTCCAATCCCTTTGGCATTCGATAACTTGAAAAATATTGCTTGGATTGTCTAGTTACTTTGTATTTATTTTCAGGTTACTGATTTGCTGAGCTGTATAGTTTGTGGTGTAAATCTGATGATTTGATCCCGAGATATTAACCCTTTATCCTTCAAATTGAAAATTCCTCCAATCCCTTTGGCATTCGATAACTTGAAAAATATTACTTGGATTGTCAAGTTACTTTATATTTGTGTTCAGGTTGCTGATGTGCCAAGCTGTATAGTTTATGGTGTAAATCGGATAATTTGATCCTGAGATATTAACCCTTTATCCTTCAAATTGAAAATTCCTCCAATCCCTTTGGCATTCGATAACTTGAAAAATATTACTTGGATTGTCAAGTTACTTTAAATTTGTGTTCAGGTTACTGATGTGCCGAGCTGTATAGTTTTTGGTGTAAATCTGTTATTTTGATCCTGAGATATTAACCCTTTATCCTTCAAATTGAAAATTCCTCCAATCCCTTTGGCATTTGATAACTTGAAAAATATTTCTTGGATTGTCAAGTTACTTTATAATTGTGTTCAGGTTACTGATGTGCTGAGCTGTATAGTTTTTGGTGTTAATCTGATAATTTGATCCGGAGATATTAACCCTTTATCCTTCAAATTGAAAATTCCTCCAATCCCTTTGGCATGAGATAACTCAAAAAATATCAATCCGATTGTCATGTTACTTTATGTATTTATTCAGGTTACTGATGTGCTGTGCTGTATAGTTTTTTTTATGTAAATCTGATAATTTGATCTGGAGATATTAACCCTTTATCCATCAAATTAGACACTCCTCCAATCGATTTCTATATGTACCCATACCTTGTATGGTGTACATAATGTCAGCATCCGTGGTGGCCCTCCGTCATACAGCTTTCTACTAGTTGCGCGTATGGGTACACATCTGACGATTTCATCGGCCTATTTTTTTTAGATCCACTGGTCAGAATCTTTGGATATTTGGTATAAGCTTTTCTTAGGAGGAGCAGATGCAACTTGTTGAAATCAATTCTCTGGGTTCATATTTAGTCTGCCATGTCAGGTGAGCTCCTCAGGCCCCCTGGGGTCTCTTGTTTTAGAAAATGACCACATGTATGTAGTTTTTGAGGTAATAGACATTTTTCTGTTCTCAGGATGGTTTGAAGCCAGTTTATAAATATTTGCATGCAGATATGGTAGAACTGCTTACGCTAAAGGAAGAATACATGACCGCCAAACCAGAAACTATGTTAAAAGTACTAAAGTACTTAGAAGACATGTAAGTTTAATCTGGCAGTATTATGCTGAAGGGCCTTCAACCCTCTATTTTAGTGCTTAAACAAATACCAGATTTTAGGCTATGAATATTTGTTCAACATGTTCGAATAGTGTTTTAATATTTTCCTACTTTCCTGGATCCCACTAGGCCTTGGATTCAAAGAATGGCCCTGAATTTGATAAGGGTCATTCAAGGCTTTGAAATCCTGATAAATTTGTCAAGAGGCCTTGAAAAGCCTTGAATATTCACAAAATAAAAATGCTGATGAAGCACTTATTATATACATCGTAACTACATACGTTTATATGCCAGAGTAGGTGAAAGCACAGTTCTAACAAGGACCTTCAGTGTGCAGACTTTGACGAAAATGCTCGTTTTGTTTGTGTGGCAGTTATGCAAATTTATAATTTGCTTAATGTGTCGCCTAATAAAATGGTGTATCGCTGATATTTTACCCAAGTTAATAAAATTGATTAATTTGTCTCTTGACTGCAACAAGGCTTTAGCATTGCAAAGCCTTCTTGCACTCAAGGGATGAAATATGCCACCACCCATGCTAATCTGTAGATTATTAGGCCTAAAACAAACCAAGAACATGAACTTTTGATGGCAAAGAAATAATTATAGAAAAATAAAATAAAAAACCACCCACCCACCCACCCACATGCAATTTTACAGAAAACTTTGTGGGGCTGTATTGTTGTAATGTGATTTTTCTTAAATCTAAACAGAAATATATTGGAATTTAAGATGATTTTGCTTTCTTGTTTGCCTAGGACTCTCCTGACTGAATTCATGGGCATATAGACTCATCTTCAGATTTCTTTCTGAACTACCCAAATAGATCTGATCACATTCTTCTGATGACAAAACTGTCCTGCTAACATTTTTTTAATAATGTTTTATTTCTTGTATGAGAAAAAGGTTTGGCGAACAGGCTAGGCTTATCCTAACGCCTTACCTATACATGACAGTGCTTTATAATTTTTTCGTGCAGGTGCAGCTGTACAAAAGTGACAGAAACACAATCTAACATATAAAGAAATTACCTTAACTAAATAAATAAGTGAATTAATTTATTAAAAATAAATAAGTAAATAAATATCAACACTAATACTCTGTTGTATCATAATATAGTGCGAATCTCGAGTAATGATAGTGATGAAGGACCCTTTTGCCGGCAGGATCCTAGAGTGAAGAAAAATACGGGACTCCTAAATTTTTTTTTTTTGTCCGTCCAATGTTTGACCATTTAATTCTGGGAGATGATTTTCATATATCCATATATCAAAACATGAAAGGGGAAGGCCTCGAAGAAGGGACACGTGATTCATGCAGATCCCCGTGAAGTATAGATTGAAGGTTAACATTATCAGTACCCAAACTGTCTAGCATGGATTGACGTTCAACTGAATAAAGGGAACATGCGAGTAAGAAGTGTCCCGAGTCCTCGTACCGATACCCACAGCGACAGGCAGGGTCATCACTAATGAATCTGTCAGATTTGTGTCCATTTAGATCACTACACCCCATTCGAAGTTCACAATAGAGTATTTGTTCTCTTCAGTTTCCAACATAATAGTAGCTAGGTACATTGTAATCATTTACCGCTAGTTTTTTAAAAAATATTTCCACACAGAATTTTTAGTACTTTCGTCTAATATATTCCAAAGCTTCACATTCGATGGCAGAAATGACTTAGCAAACCTATTTGTATTACATTTTATTTCGCAAAGTAGATTGGAGGATCTTAAAGGGTACCGGCTTACATTAAATATGGTACGAGGGACAAGTAATCGAATATAATTTGGTACTTCTGTGAACATAATTTAATGTACAATGTAATAAGTTTATGCCATTCCAGTCGTCTTTTTAGAGGCATGAATCCAGATTCCCTATATATTAAAGCGTGGCTGGTTCCCCTCGATGCCCCAATAATGGTATGCAAAGCATCAAGCTGTAAATTTTTATACTGTACCAATGACCCAGACTTAGCTGGTGCTAATCTCCATAATTCAGGGCCAAACACAAATTTTGCCCCCCCAATCCCCCAAATTTGCATCAGAAACCGAAAAATACATGTCCTATATGGCCCTCCATACATCGACTCCTCTGCGCATGCGCAGTGTCGAGGAGGTCCCGAAATTGGCGCCAATTATCATTCTTAGTTTGGCCCTCAAAACAGTCACACTTCTCTGTTATTTGTGCTTTCAAATCTCAGTTTTTATGATGCCAGACACATATTCATGAGTGAAATGGTGGAAATAAAGAGGATACATTAGGAGGAGAGGAAAATATTTAGTGCAAGAAAATGTTCAGGGCTGTAACTTAAAATTATTTTATGAAATTATTTCTAGTTGCCTTTTTTCAAGGCATAGCCCTGATGTTGTCATTCTTGCTATGAAGTACCATTGTTTGATCAGTGTTTCCTCTCTACCTTCCTTATTCCCCCTAGCTATTCTCCCATGTTTTGGCTTAATTTTGTGTAATGTTTATTACTAAAATTTCTTGGGAGTTTTGGCTTCGTAACAGATTTATTTCTGTTTTTTCCCCATGTTTACGTCCTCACCCTTGGGGTGTTTAGGCATTTTGGTCTGCATCTACCATCTGATGTTCTACAGTTTCTTCTGTGGAAGCCTCTGTTTTGCATCAGATAGTGTTTTAATTGGTGACTGATTTCGGGCCATGTTGTTTCAGTGCCTGGAGTCATGTTTCCGGTTTGTTGACACTTTTGCTCAGGTTGACAACAGTTACTGCTGATAGTGATTTTTTGTCTTCTGCATCTCTTATTCATAGTAAGATACATTATTATTGTCCGTAAGTGTCTCATTAATTTTTTCAAAATGAATTTAAATTTTTGTCCACACTTAGGCTTTTTTGGGATCCATTGGGCTCAGGGTTCCCTTTGGGAACTTGGGCTCTTCTGAAAAAAATTTTTTTTTAAAAATTTTTTTCTTTTCAAATCATTATTTATTAATGAATATAATGGATTGTTGTATTATGTATCTTTATTTTCAAGGATTAGTGCGAGTACTTTGATTGTTTACATTTCACTATGAATGATTATTGTTCAAATTGTAATAGGAGGAAGTCTTCCTATGATTCTCATGATCTCTGTATTAATTGTTCTCTCTGTACTTGCACTGATCTTTGTTCTGTGTGTTTCAAATGGGATGAAAAACGTTGGAAACGTGTGTCACGGTATGTTGTTCCTGGAGAAAGATCCATTCCGGTTCTTTCTCCTCAGAGTCACTCTAGTGTTTCACTCTCTTTTTCAGAGGAACAAGAACAGGGTGATGTTTCCGTGATGTCGTCCAGAAGTGTGCCTCCGTCGTCACATACAAGCGGAGAGCTAGCGGCAAAAGTGCTCATGGAGATTCGTCAATTCCCTGAAAGGAACCCGAAGGGGTTGACGTCCGCTAGCTCGACCGGGGTTGCGTCCATTCACCGAATGGGGCAGCACTCGGGTTCATCCGTTGCGGTCCAGCAGAGAGAGTCGGGTGTTGCGAGCACTATAAAACATCCACGTGCACACCCAGTGACGACGGAAAGGAGGATGGATCGGAGGAAGCCTGACAGTCCGGTGTTTAGCTTGTCCAGTTCGACACGGGCTGCAAGCGAGAGAGGTCCCTCTCTCAGACAACAGCATCTGGGACCACATGTTGTAGTCCGTAGTGTTACACAGTCGGAGCATACGTCTGCCGCTCGGGATGCTCCGGTATATAGGCAGTCCGCCGAGGCTACCTATAAGGCTTCCATATCCTCTCAGCAGCACACTCGACCGCACCTTGGCTATGTGACCAGTGAATTACAGTCAGCTTCGCCGACCAGGGATTCCTCGGCGATCAGGTCACGCCATCCGGTAGCCAGGGATTCGAGGCCTTCTTCATCCGGACGTTCGCATAAAAGATGTATGCAGGATGCAACGTCCAGGGAGCTTCCGGCGGCTAAATCCAGTAAGACCGCCCTTCCCCAGGCCTCTGTAACAGATGTGCTATCACAGATAGCAAAGTTAATCGCAGCATCCCAGCAACCGTCAGAGCCTCTGTCGGAACATGAAATGTCAGAAGATGCTGGGTCGGTAGGTTCCGCCGCTGGATCCGGTGCGGACGACCGAGATTTACATGATTTACATGAGGTCCGGCAGGATGGCGAAAGGGATTCTGATGAATTAGATATTTCCCTTTCGGAACAACATAAAATAGCCGTAGAATTCATCTGGTATTATCTTCCAGAAGTTGTTCCGCCAGACCAAAATGCTGCGCAGCCGGATAGGAGGGTGATAGCGCCACTGGACACCGAGTTTTTTAATCGGTTTAGGGACATTGTCCCGGAATTTCCGTCACAATCCAAGAATGTCTCTTGGATTTTTGAGTTATTGAATGACGCTATTGATAAACTTGCCAACAAGACGGGCAGGTCAGCCTTCCTACCGGCATCTGCTCTACAGCTGCCGTTTATTAATCAAAGGAACAAGTTTGATACGGCAGGTCAGGGCATCCAGAGAGTTCCTCTGCGTTTAGACGACCAGGCTGAAGACCTTGATATATCCATGCCGTCGTCTATGTCACTTCCGTCGTCTACGATGGAAACGACGATATCTTCTAACAGAGCTAGTTTAGACGCTCTTTCCTATGCAGATCACCTTACTAGAGCGTTGTCATTACGCTTTGAAGGACCTGAATTTCAAGACGTACAAACGTCTTTAAGAGTTCTGTCCAGGGCCATAGCGTTTTCCACTTATAACTCCGCCCTTTCAGTGGCAAATCTGGAGTTAGCTCGACGTGGCGCGGCCTTGGCTACTTCCACACGCGTGGACAGTAAGGTGAAAAACTCTCTTAGAGTCGCTCCGGTCTCTGGAGAGTTTCTCTTCAGTGGCAAGCTTTCTGATATATATGATAAATTAACAAAGAAAGCTTCAGACTCTCTGTTGTTTAAGTCTGCTTCCAAGAAATCGGAACCAGCAGACAGGAGTAGGCCAGGCACTTCCGGGACGAGTTCGTCCAGGGGAAGTTCCTATAGAGGTTCCTATGCGTCCTCTAAGGTTCCTATGCGTCCTCTAGGTCTTACTCTAGAGACCGGCAGAGTAGCGACTCGACTAGGGGCCGTTATGCTGGCCGAAATAACCGGTCAGACGCCCCTAGGCCGACGGGGCAAGGTGCGGGTCGCGGAGGACGTGGTTTCTCCTACCGCAAGCCTCGCGGATCCAGGAAGTGATGGTCTAGACCTCTGTCGCATTCCGGTGGGCGGAAGACTGTCGAGTTTCTCAAGCAATTGGGAATCAATTACGGAGGACCCTTGGGTTCTAGGGGTTATTTCAGAAGGACTAAAACTGTCCTTCAAAGGCAAGCCTCTGTTAACTCGAAGTCCAAGATGGACTCAGCTTCCGTCAAATTGTCAGAAAAGAACGGCACTTCTATCAGAAGTCCAGTCTCTTTTAACGAAGAACGCGATAGAGGTCGTAGAAAACCAGGAATCTCCAGGTTTCTACAGCCATCTTTTTCTGGTTCCGAAGCCAGACGGCTCGTTCCGTCCAGTGATCGACTTAAGCTGGATAAACAAGCTGATCGTGGCTCCAAAGTTTTATATGGAGACCATTCGATCGGTCAGAGCGAGCATTCAAGTGAACGACTATGCTGCGAGCATAGACCTCAAGGATGCATACTTTCACGTCATGGTACATCCGGCGTTCAGAAAGTATCTTCGCTTCGCTGTCCTAGGTGTTGTTTATCAGTTCCGAGCGATGTGCTTTGGTCTGAATCTAGCGCCCTGGGCATTCACTCGAGTAATGAACTCGGTAATGACTCATTTCCGAGCTCATTCGTCTGCGGTAACGTCGGCTTACCTGGACGATATTCTTCAGAGATACGGCAACGAGTTAACGCTTCAGAACGACATGCACAATCTGCTTCTATTGCTCTGACGTCTCGGTTTCATAGTAAACGAAGAGAAGTCGGATCTGGTGCCGTCCAAGTCATTTACCCACCTGGGAATGAGCTTCGAGACGCACAACAATCTCGTTCGTCTGCCGTTAACCAGAGCGAAATTAGTCAGTTGTTATGCTCGCTATTGTCTTCACTCAGACAAAGTGTCAGCGAGGGAATTCACGAGACTAATAGGTTTGTGCGGAGCTGCCTCGGATCTCATTCCGATGGGGCGGCTACGCACTCGTCCTCTCCAGGTCTATCTGACTCAGAATTGGAGAGTGAAGATTCATTCGTTCGAGACGGACATCCTCTTGTCAAGCCAAGAGAAACAAGAGATTCAGACACTGCAGTTGCCAGATCCGAGCTTTACAATTATGACGGATGCCAGTCAATCAGGCTGGGGCGCGACACTGAGCCCATCGGATTTGAAGTGCCAGGGTCTTTGGGATCCGCAGTTTCTGAGCAAGCACATCAACATCAAAGAGATGATGTCGATTTGGCTTGCTCTACGTCATTGGATAGACGTTATTCAGAATGCACATGTGCAAATTATGTCCGACAATACGACAGTAGTTGCGTATATTCGGAACCAAGGTGGCACTCATTCCATTCCGTTGCTCAATCTAACAGAAAGAATTCTTCTGTTTGTACTAGAACATCAGATTCTTCTCTCCGTCTGTCATATTCCGGGTCGTCTGAACGTCTTAGCAGACTCCCTTTCACGGAGGGGTCGCCTGTTGCCGTCAGAATGGACTCTCAACAAGCAAGTATTCAATCAGATTTGCTACCAATGGGAACGGCCAATGATAGATTTATTTGCGCCACATCTCAACAATCAGTTGCAGACGTATGTGTCACCTTGTCCGGATCCTCGAGCGTTTGCAGTAGACGCTCTCTCGATCTCTTAGGACGGAATGATAGGATATGCGTATCCTCCAGTGCCATTGATTCAGCAGATATTGCTCAAGATAAAACAATCGCAATGCAAGATTCTGTTGGTAGCATCTCTGTCTCCACAGAGACCGTGGATAAATCTACTCAGGTGTCTGTTGTGGGACATGCCGAGGAAGCTTCCTCAACGGGAAGATCTTCTTTCGCAAGGGAAATCGCGCATCCTCCATCACAATCCGCAAGGTCTAAACCTTCACGTATTTCCATTGTGCGGTCCTTCTTGCACGGAAAACATTTTACAGGACGAGCAGTGGACGCGATTTCTAACTGCAGGAGGACCTCTTCGCTAAACTATGCTGCTAAGTGGAGGGTCTTTTGTCAGTGGTGTGAGGATCATTCAGTAGATATTTATGATCCCTCCATTCCAGACATAGCAAACTTTCTAGTATACTTGTTTGATGAGATTAATCTGCAGCCTATCACCATTAAGGGTTATGGGTCTATGCTATCTGATACCTATGCACATCATGATAGCTTGAGGATTGGAACTAATGTCTCTTTATCTAAGTTAGTTAGAAATTTTTCGATAAATAGACCTAGAACCCTTAGATTAATTCCGAAGTGGAATTTGGCCTGGGTTCTTCTTAAGCTAAAAGAAGCGCCTTTTGAGCCTCTTGACACAGTTGACTTCAAATTCTTAACATTTATATAAGACAGCTTTTCTCTTAGCTTTCTCTTCTGCTAGAAGAGTTAGTGAGCTTCATGCACTATCTGTGGAGGATTCTCACTACCGTAGTGTCGGTAATACTATTACCTTTACCACTAATGTTGGATTTTTGGCTAAGAATCAGGCTCCTAATAAGTATCCTGAACCTATTATTATTAAGGCCCTTCCATCATCTGATGGGCGTAGGCCTCTACTGTGTCCTGTTAGAGCAATACGTATTTACAGACGTAGGTCTGAGTTTATCAGAAAGGGACGTAAACGTTTCTTTCTGTCTTTCATGCCTAATAGAAAGGATATTATGGTCCATTCTATTGCTAGATGGATTCAATTAACTATTCGAACTGCTTATGAAAAATTATCTTCTTCTCAGCAGTCGGCACTCAAGATCTCAGCTCATGAAGTAAGAGCTCTTTCTACTTCTTGGGCCTATGCTAATTGTATTGCTATTACTGATCTAATGAAGGCTGCATATCGGTCTCAACCTTCCACATTCACTAATTTTTATCTCAGAAATATTGAGTCCATTTCTGGAGACCTGCATTGTTTAGGTCCGTTATCTGTTGCTCAGAATGTCGTCCTCTAAACAGTTGCAACTATAGTTATGCAGGCTTTCTGTTCCGGCAGTGACTCTGTCCTGCTGCCCTCTTCGCTCTGGGGTATTTGACCCAGGGCAAGAGGAGGGGGGGGGGGGCGGGTGTTCCCTTAGGTCACCTGCTTTATAGTGAAAAGCAAGGGAATACCTCCCCCAGAGTCAGTAATTCCGAGTCGGTACCGGGATGGTTTTAAAGTGTAAAGATAATGTTTAATCATCCATGTAATATTTTTAAAGTGTAGCTCGGTGTGAAGCATTTGTATATGTCATGTGTCAAACGAGCGTTAATATACAATCCTCGGACACTTTTAATGAATATAAAGAGTCTCATTTCTCTGGACTTCCTTTATTTATTGGCTTACCTTTAAAAATATTAGTATAAAGGGTTATACTGGATGTTAATAGAGATCATTGATTATTATGCTCAATTACTGATCGGTGTTGTGTCTTTCTTCTTTATTATAAACAGGAAAGATACATGTAAAGCCTATCTCTTCTTTTCTCCTGGAGAGGATATTCTATTATACATAATTGAGCTTATTGGATTTTCCTTTATGTCCTAGGCCCTCCAGCCTATTTACTATTCAGCTAAGTCTGGGTCATTGGTACAGTATAAAAATGTTAAAAAATTTATAGTAATTTATATATTTTTTATACTTACCAATGACCCAGACGGGGATGGCCCTCCCAGGAGTTGGGAACTCATACCTCCCCGCTGAGTACATAACGCTTACCAGGCACTGGTTGTAAGAATGATAATTGGCGCCAATTTCGGGACCTCCTCGACACTGCGCATGCGCAGAGGAGTCGATGTATGGAGGGCCATATAGGACATGTATTTTTCGGTTTCTGATGCAAATTTTGGGGATGGGGGGGGGGGCAAAATTTGTGTTTGGCCCTGAATTATGGAGATTAGCACCAGCTAAGTCTGGGTCATTGGTAAGTATAAAAAATATATAAATTACTATAAATTTTTTAACATTTTCAAGAATTTCGTATTTGCTCTTGCTGCAGTTATCCCAAATAACATCTGCATAGTCAAAAAGAGGTCGGATAAAGTATGTATAAAGCGTCTAGTGCAGATCTAGAAAGTCGATATTTCAGGCTTCTGAGACAGTTTATCATAGGACTAATTTTTGTGGCTAGATTATCAATATGAACATCCCACGAACCAGTTTCAGAGAATGTTAGACCCAAGTGTTTATGGGTGCTCGTGTCTTTAATTTGTTGTTCAAGAAGATAAAGTGGTTGGCTTTCTGTAATATTTTGTTTGCATGACATATTGAGGTTTTCAGTTTTCTGTGGGTTGAACAGGACCTGCCATTTTTTTGACCACAGAGCAATTTTACTGAGGTCGTCATTTAATATTTTAGCCGACAGTTTAGCATCTTCAGTTGCAAGATACAGGGCGGTGTCATCTGAGTATAACCTTATAGTAGATATAATATCATTCACAATATCATTTATATAAATATTAAACAGTAGAGAACCTAATACCGAACATTGGGGGAACCTGCCAGTACTATTCTCATGTCGGACTTTTCTCCATTTGCTACAACAATTGGGAGCGATTAGCCAGATAGCTGTTAAACCATTCTAGCAGATCGCCCCTTATCCCAACTGAACCAAGTTTATATAGTAAACCTTTGTGTCAGACTCTATCAAATGCCTTACTTATATTTGAGAATACGGCTCTTACATCTTTGTTCGAATCTAGATTGATGCAAAAATAATGATCGATATCGATCTATTGATATATAGTCCTTTCCCCGGTACAAAACTAGATTGTAGTGACGTTAATAAATTATTGTCAGTCAAATATGAGAACAGGTGTTTGAAAACTATTTTTTCTAATATTTTATTAACACTACTTGTTAAAGAAACCGGTCGATAGTTGGTTTATTGTGAATCGATTCTTTTTTATACGCCCGTCATTTGACGGACGTATTATGTTATGGTGTTGTCCGTCTGTCTGTCCGTAAACAATTTTTGGGTTGCCTACTCCTCCAAAAGTTTACATGCTACATTGTTCAAACTTTGCACACATGTTGATCAGTAATTGCCGTTGTGCATGCGATAAGTGCAGGTAACTCCATTTTGTATTTCCAGAGTTATGCCCCATTTTAGTACTGAAAACATTACAGTATTGTGTCGCCTACTCCTTCAACATTTTACATGCTATATTGTTCAAACTCTGCACACATGGTGATCACCAATGGCTGTTGTGCATGTGACAAGAGCAGGTACCTCCATTTTGAATTTCCAGAGTTAAGCCCCTTTTTGGACTTGAACATTACAGTATTGTGTCGCCTTCTCCTTCAACATTTTACATGCTATATTGTTCAGACTTTGCACACATGTTGATCACCAATTGCCGTTGCACATGTGACAAGAGCAAGTAACTCTCTTGTGTATTTCCAGAGTTATGCCCCCTTTTAGTACTTGAAACATTACAGTATTGTGTCGCCAACTCCTTCAACATTTTACATGCTATGTTATTGAAACTTTGCACACATGGTGATCACCAATTGCCGTTGTGCATGTGACAAGGGCAGATAACTCCATTTTGTATTTCCAGAGTTATGTTTAGTACTTAAAACATTACAGTATTGTGTCACCTTCTCAACAGTTTACATGCTATATTGTTCAAACTTTGCACACATGTTGATCACCAATTGCCTTTGTGCATGTGACAAGAGCAGGTAACTCTTTTTTGTATTTCCAGAGTTATGCCCCCTTTTAGAACCTGAAACATTACACTATTGTGTCGCCTACTCCAACATTTTACTTGCTTTATTGTTCAAACCCATATTGATCATCAATTGTCGTTGTGCATGTGACAGGAGCAGATAACACCATTTTATTTTTAAACGATGAGAATCCTCTCTGTTTGTGGCTATTATGATCCTCAAAATGTCCTTTTCCTTGGCGCCACCTATCGTCAGTCTTTATCAATGAAGTTAACCTGTCAATGAATGGATGCTACCATTGTAAAACGGCGAGGAAAATCTTCTACAGCAGCCTTGTTAGCTTAACTTGACATAGTCAAGAAAAGCTATTGCCATCACGTGTGCAGAAGTCTGTTAGTCTGTGAGTCTGTTAGTCTGTGAGTCTGTTCACATTTTCCTTTAGCACGGGCTACACCCCGCAGTTCTTGTCTGATCGTCACAAAATTTCATATGCGGGTTTGGGGTCATGTCTAGATGAGAACGTCCCCTTTTGGTCGCGATTGGGCAACCGGTATGGCTGCCCGAGCCCAAAACCCGAAAACCATTAGCACAGTCTACAGGTCGTATTTATAAAGGGATTTCATTGTAACTTGGTAGGATGCCTCTGTATAATGCCTAGATGAGAATGTCCACTTTTGGGCATGATTCGTCAACCGTGATGGCTGCCCAAGCCCAAAACCCAAAAACTTTTAGCACAGTCTGCAGGTCATGTTTAATATGGTGGGATTTCATTGTAACATGGTAGGATGACTCCTTATGATGTCTAGATGAGAATTTCCCCATTTGGGCATGATCTGCCAACTGTGACGACTGCCCGAGCCCAAAACCCAAAAACCTTTAGCACAGTCTACAGGTCATATTTATTGAGGAATTTCATTGTAACTTTGTGGGTTGACTTCATATATTGTCTGGATGAGAAGGTCCCCTTTTGGACGTGATTGGGCAACTGTGACAGCTACAGAGGCCCAAAGCCCGAAAACCTTTAGCACAGTCTACAGGTCATATTTATGAAGGGATTTCATTGTAACTTGGTAGGATGACTCCAAATAATGTCTAGATGAGAACGTCCCATTTTGATTGCGATCATTCAGCCTTGATGGGTGCCCGAGCCCAAAAACCTTTAGCATAGGCAAAAGGTCATATTTATGGAAGGATTTCATTGTAACCTGTTATGTTGACTCCATAGAATGCCTAGATGATGACATCCCCTTTTGGTCACGATTGGTCAACTGTGATGGCTAAAGGTGCCCGAAGCCGAAAACCTTGCGCACAGTCTACAGGTCATATTTATGAAGGGATTTCATTGTAACTTTGTAGGATCACTCCAGATGATGCCCAGATGAGATTGTCCCCTTTGGTTGCGATCACTCAACCAGGAGGGTTGCCCAAGCCTGAAGCCCGAAAACCTTTAGCACAGTCTACAGGTCATATTTATGAAGGGATTTCACTGTAACTTGGTAGGTGGACTTCATATAATGTCTAGATGAGAATGTCCTCTTTTGGACACGATTGGGCAACTGTGATGGCTACAGGGGCCCGAATCCCGAAAACCTTTAAAACATTCTACAGGTCATAATTATGAAGGGATTTCATTGTAACTTGGTAGGATGACTCCAAATAATGTCTAGCTGAGAACGACCCCTTTTGCTCATGATCATTCAGCCTTTATGGCTGCCCGAGTCCAAAGACCTTTAGCATAGTCTATAGGTCATATTTATGGAAGGATTTCATTGTAACCTGTTATGTTGACTCCATAGAATGCCTAGATGATGACCTCCCCTTTTGGTCGTGATTGGCTAACTGTGATGGCTACAGGGGCCTGAAGCCCGAAAATCTTGAGCACCTTCTACAGGTCATATTTATGAAGGGATTTCATTGTAACTTCGTAGGATCACTCCAGATGATGCCCAGATGAGATTGTCCCCTTTGGTTGCGATCATTCAACCAGGAGGGCTGCCCGAGCCCAAAGCCCGAAAACCTTTAGCACAGTCTACAGGTCATATTTATGAAGGGATTTCTTTGTAACTTGGTAGGATGACTCCAAATAATGTCTAGATGAGAACGTTTCCTTTTGATCGCGATCATTCAGCCTTGATGGGTACCCGAGCCCAAAAACCTTTAGCATAGGCAAAAGGTCAGATTTATGGAAGGATTTCATTGTAACCTGTTAGTTTGACTCCATATAATGCCTAGATGATGACATCTCCTTTTGGTCGTGATTGTTCAGCTGTGACGGCTTCAGAGGCCCGAAGCCCAAAAACCTTGACCTCAGTCTACAGGTCATATTTATGAAGGAATTTCATTGTAACTTCGTAGGATCACTCCAGATGATGCCCAGATGAGAATGTCCCGTTTTGGTTGCGATCATTCAACCTTGACGGCTGCCAAAGCCCAAAACCCTTTAGCACAGTCTACAGGTCATATTTATGAAGGGATTTCATTGTAACTTGGTAGGTTGACTTCATATACTAGATGAGAACGTCCCCTTTGGACGCAATTGGGAAACTGACGGCTACAGGGGCTTGAAGCCCGAAAACCTTAAGCACAGTCTACAGGCCATATTTATGAAGGGATTTCAATGTAACTTGATTAGGATGACTCGTTTTGGAATAATTTCACTGTAACTTGGTAACTTTCGTTAATATACGTTAACTATGAGGGCCACATACATTAACTGTGAGGTCATATTAACCCACCCCTCAGCTCTTTAGCACAGTGTACACCTCATATTATCTTTATCAAAAACATAGCATACAGGGACCAAAAATGAACATATTCCCAATTATCACAATTCTTGTCTTATTTCATAATCCTTTCATAAACATTGAACATTATCCTTTTCATCAAATACAACACACAAGTTAAGCTACAGTGTCATTGACACTTTCATTTTTATTTTGTGAAAACCTCAATTCGATTAATACGAAAATGTGAAAACAGGTGAATTACCCTTTACCCCAGACAGGGCAGAGGAGTGGGCAGTGATTGGCAGGTGGGGGGGGGGGGGGGGGGGGGGGGTAGGGGGCAGACAGAGTCGAGTCAATAAAAATTTCAAACTTTACCCCAGAGAAACTTGTGCATGTTCCAATTTTGATGGGCGTATGTTGCCCCGCTAAGCGGTGCTCTTGTTATGAATTGGGACAGCACTGGTCATTTTCCACATCTTGGGGAAATGTTTGCTGCTTAATGAAAAATTAAATAACCTTGTTAGTGGAGCCACAAGTTGCTGAGCACACATTTTTAAAATTCTATTATTAATCAAGTCAGGGCCACAAGCTTTTTGTGTATCAAGCTTGAGAAGAATGGATAACACTTCTTGTTCTGGTTTTCATATTGCTTTCAGTTCCATCTTTTTCAAAGGCATAGGAGGTAACTTATCATCACATACGGAACTTGACTGTTCAATAAAATAATCATTTAACACATTTGCTGTGTCCTTTACATTTGTAAATATTTTACCATTATCTTCAAGAAATGGGAAAATTTCCAACGAATTATTTTTTTTGAGAAGGACTTTAGCATATTCCACCAATTTTTACAGCTAAAATTTCGAGATTAGACATAATTTTCGGTCTTGATATCATATTCGGCCTTCGCTTTCTGCACTGCGGAAATTGTCTCATTCCTAATTTGTCTGAAAGATGCACATTCTTCTGCTTTGTTTGTCTATTTTGCTCTATGATGTGCACAATCACACAATCGCATTAGCTTTCGAACTGAAGAGTTCATCCAAGATTTACCTTTCAGACAGACAAGAATAGTTCTGTTTGGTATATATTGTTTAGCTGTTTCCATAATATGATAAGTAAGGCCTTCGGTAGTTGTGACTAAATCATCAGTAAAAAAGGTTCCCAAGTTGTTTGGGAGAAATGATATTGTAAGGCGTTTGTGTCCATCAAATCATAATCCCAGATATAACAATTAAATGGTTTACTAATGTTTTTAGTCGAGTTGTGACGAAGTCAAACTCGACTTATAGTTTGGTGAATGGCGGGCGGGCGGGCGGGCGGGAGGGCGGGCGGGCGGGCGGGCGGGTGGGCGGGCGGGCGTAAACAATTGGTTTCCGGATGATAACTTGATAGTGGTTCAACTCACATTCAGTAAACTTCATACATAGGTTGGTCTTGGTGGGAGGAAGAACCCTATTGATTTTGGACATGCTACGTCGAAGGTCAAGGTCACAGTGACCTTGAACATAGTAAATCTTAAACAATTGGTTTCCGGATGATAACTTGATAATGGTTCAACTCACATTCATGAAACTTCATAGGTAGATTGGCCTTGGTGAGGGGAAGAACCCTATTGATTTTGGACTCGCTACGTCAAAGGTCAAGGTCACAGTGACCTTTAACATAGTATATCGCAACAATTGGTTTCCGGATGATAACTTGATAGTGGTTCAACCTAGAGTCATGAAACTTCATAGGTGTGTTGGCCTTGGTGCGAGGAAGAACCCTATTGATCTTGGACTCACCAGGTCAAAGGTCAAGGTCACAGTGACCTTGAACATAGTATATCGCAACAATTGGTTTCCGGATGATAACTTGATAGTGGTTCAACCTAGAGTCATGAAACTTTATAGGTGTGTTGGCCTTGGTGCGAGGAAGAACCCTATTGATCTTGGACTCACCATGTCAAAGGTCAAGGTCACAGTGACCTTGAACATAGTATATCGCAACAATTGGTTTCCGGATGATAACTTGATAGTGGTTCAACCTAGAGTCATGAAACTTCATAGGTATGTTGGCCTTGGTGCGAGGAAGAACCCTATTGATCTTGGACTCACCAGGTCAAAGGTCAAGGTCACAGTGACCTTGAACATAGTATATCGCAACAATTGGTTTCCGGATGATAACTTGATAGTGGTTCAACCTAGAGCCATGAAACTTTACAGGCGTGTTGGCCTTGGTGCGAGGAAGAACCCTATTGATGTTGGACTCACCAGGTCAAAGGTCAAGGTCACAGTGACCTTGAACATAGCATATCGCAACAATTGGTTTCCGGATGAGAACTTGATAGTGGTTCAACCTAGAGTCATGAAACTTCATAGGTGTGTTGGCCTTGGTGCGAGGAAGAACCCTATTGACCTTGGACTCGCCAGGTCAAAGGTCAAGGTCACAACTCGACATTGGATCTGTGATCCTGAGCGGCATTTTTTTTTTTTAGTTTAAGATGAGTCCAATGGCATGGTGATCACTACAAAAGGGATGTATCACAAATGATTTTTCAACTAAATTTTTGCATGACACTAAAATGAGATCAATAAGACTATTCGAGTGTTCAGTTATGCGTGTAGGGTCTTTGATTATTTGCTCTAAATGAAACAAACTTTCCACATATTTAATTTTAGGATATGTGAAACCTAATCAGTCAGCATTGAAGTCGCCTACAATCACGCATTTTCTTAACATGTCTTTTCGAACTTCTTGAATAGATTCTTCAAGAAGATTCCAAAAAAGAGTACTGCTAGATGGATATCTGTATACATCACCTAGGATATATTTTTGATTCTCAAGTTGTATTTCATTCCATAATATTTCTAGTCCTGGAAGTTCTAGGTCTGGTCAACATTCGAATATAATCCCTAATTTAACGTAAACAGCCACCCCTCCCCCGCATCCATCTTTTCGATCTTTTCTTATCGGCGGCCGATAGCCTTGAATATGAACAAGCCTGTTATCTATATCGTTGGACGGCCAGGTCTCTGTGACACCTATAATGTCATTTTTCCTAGTTCAGCATTCAATATATCACACTTATTCCTTAACCCTCTAATATTAATATGGACTATTGTAATTTCACCAGGATTTAGTTCAACATCTCCACTTTGAAGTAACTGTAAGAATATCATTACGGTAGCCCCTGTAAACCAATGGATCGAATAAGAACAGTTAGAATTATGGTTCTCACATCAAGATGGGAACCCCCCATCACCACCATGAAAAAAACCAATCCTCGCTCGATACGTGCAGAGTTCCTCAGCCATTTGGAAGAAATTTCGATATTGTCAGTCTGTATTTCGAGGATGGTCTTTTTAGAATTGCATTATTTTGATACAAATTGGGTATGGACAGTGGATCACATTGGAAGTCACTTTTGGTGTGCATGATTAAAAACAGAAATAATAGAAAATAATAAAATAAAAAGAAAACAGATGCCTTTCATCAGAATGCTAGAATATCTTGTGGTGTAAGAAAAGGGTTCTATTTCTAAACTTGTGTAAATTCGAGCCATACAAAACTACAGATGGCAGAACTCTCTCTCTCTCTCTCTCATTACGTATAATACAATGTAAATATACGAAAAACATGGAACGCTGTTGGCCTGATATGGACTCCTGACAAGTCATCTTTGGGTCCTGTGAATTTAGATTTTCGACATAAACGAATCAGGGCAGAGGTTTTCTAATGAATATGAATCTTGTATTGAACAGGAGTATTTCCTGATCTATGCTTAGCAAGTGCCCACATCGACTTGAAATAATCTTAGTTTCCTTAAACACACTTATATTCACAATTCCGTTGCTGTCGACATTTTAAGAGACACACTAAACGAGAGAGTATTAGAAACTCCCGATTTCCAAAGGAAACCTGGAATCTCCGACAATCCCCAGTGCAACGTATCTCTTACAATCTACATTTTTCAAATGTTGTAATATATACATGTAGTTTGTAATTTCTCTATATCAAAAATTTATTCGCACTCCCGTTGCTGCCTACATTTTAAGAGTCTTACTGAATGAAAAATTATCAGAAACATCAAACCTCTGAAAGAAACATAGAGTCGCCAGCAATTTTGCATTTGGTAGATCACTCACTATCTATATGAATTCTTGACACAAAAATAAACAGCAAATGAAGCACCCTATTCTCAACTAATCAAACTTTCAAGAGCTCATGACTCTCAATCAGAACGATCTCAGTTTGTTCATACATATGAAGGGACATAATCTTCGTGGGAAACGCAGATTAAAAGGACAACAAAACACTGATTTTATGAGAAATACCAATCGCAAGTGGACGGTTTTAACAAGATAAAGACTGAAGGTGCCGTTCAACTGATGGAGAACATAGTCCGAAAATAGGCGTCACGTCTCCCATGATGCCGTCAAAAAGCTTAATAGTTTTTCATATCCTGGTGTTCAAAATTACAAATAATTGTTCAGGAATATCGATAAACAAGAAGAAGTCACAAAGTATTATATTCTTCAGATATCTGACCACACCAAAAACAGACCACCAATCAACCACAAGCCAAACAATCCACCACTCACATAGCACCTTAACATCAGTCCAAGATAATAAAAATTATTTTGTGATATTTTTATACTGTACCAGTGACCCAGACTTAGCTGGTGCTAACTCTAACAAAACCAGGGCCAAACACAAATTTTGCCCCCCAATCCCCAAAATTTGCATCCAAAACAAAAAGAAATCATGTCCTAAAGGACCTCCATACTACGCCTCTACTGCGCATGCGCAGTGACGCAGACGTCCCGAAATTGGCGCCAATTATCATTCTCTGTTTGGCCCTTCATCAGTCAACATCTCACTGATCTTTGTGCTTGTAAATCTCAGTTTAAAGGATGCCAGACACGTAATTTTTGGGGAAAATGTGATTCTAAGGAGGATAGAAGGAGGAGAGGAAAAAGAAGTGACAAAAAATAATCAGGGCTGTACTTAAAATTTTTTGATGAAATTATGTTAAGTTGCCTATTTTCGAGGCATGGGCCTCTTGTTGTCATTCTTGCTAATTGTTGCACTGCTTATTCAGTGTTTCCTCTCCCCTAGCCTTCTAAAGTCCCCCCTTGCAATTCTCCCATGCTTTTGGCATATTTTTGAGAAATTTCATTTCTAAACTTTCCTGGGAGAGTTGCTTGGTTACAGAATGTTTTCTGTTATTTTCCCCATAGTTACGTTTTCACCCATGGGTGTATAACGTTTGTGTTCAGCATCTTCCATCTGATGTTCTGCAGATTCTCCCCTGGGAGTCTCTGTTTTGCATCAGATAGAGTGTAATTGATGACTGATTCCGGGCCAGTTTTTTCAGTGCCTGGAGTCATGTTTTCTGGTGTTTTTACACTGTTTGTTTTCATTGGCAACAGCCTTTTTTGAGGGGGGCTGTTTGCCTTTGCTGTAGTTTATCTCACTATAAGATACATTTATATTATCCGAAAGTGTCTCATTAATTATTTAATATAAATTTAAAATTTTTGACCACACTTTGCCATCGGGGCTCAACGTTACTTTTCAGCAACTTGGGCTTTGCTGAAAAAATATTTTTTCAAAATTATTTTGTTTTGCAATTGTTTTTTCATTTATTAATGGATCATGTTATTATGTATCTTTGTGTCAGGGGTTTTTGCGAGTAACTAGGACTTATTGTTGTTCTTTCACAATGAAGGGACGTTGTTCAAATTGTAATAGGAAGAAATCTTCCTCTGACTTTCATGATCATTGTATTAATTGTAGTCAGTGTTCTCGCATTAATCCCTGTCCTATATGTGAACATTGGGATGAGAAACATTGGAAACGTGTGTCACGATATGTTGTTTCTGGAGAAAGAGCGATGCCGGCTCTTTCTCCGCAAGGTCACTCTACTTTCTCAGTTTCTATTTCAGAGGAACCAGAACAGGGTGATGTTTCCATGTTATCTTCTTCAAGTGTGCGTCCGTCGTCACAAATGAATTCAGAGCTAGCGGCCAAAGTGCTCATGGAGATTAGACAAATGTCGTCCGCTAGCTCGCCCGGTGTAGCGTCCATTCACCGAATGGTTCGGCAGCCGGGTTCGTCTGATGTGGTCCAAGAGGAAATTTTGGGTGATGCGAGCACTATAAACATAATAGATGCACACCCAGTGACGGCGGATAGTAAGCGAGAACGGAGGAAGCCTTTGAGTCCGGTTCCTTGCTCGTCCAGGTCCAGCCAGGCCGCGAGCGAGAGAGGCCCCTCTCTCGTACAACAACATCTGGGACCAGATGTTGTGGTACAAAATGTGTCTTTAGCGGAGCATACGTCTGTCGCTCGGGACGCTCCGTTGTATAAGCAGTCCGCAGAGACTGTTAAGGCTTCCTGTTCTCGTCAGCGCACACGACCGCACCTTGGCTGCATGACCCCCGATATATTACCAGCTTCGCCGATCAAGGATTCTTCGGCGACCAGGTCACACCATCCGGCAGCCAGGGATTCGAGACCGATGGACTCCGGACGTTCGCATAGGAAAAGTATGCGGGAGCCATCTGATGCGGAGCTGCCCTCGGCGAAGCAGCGAAAGACTGCGCCTCCGCAGGTCTCGACGCCGGACATTCTTGTGCAGAAAGCACAGCTTATCGCAGCATCCCAGCAGCCGACAGAAACGGTGTCGGATCGAGAATTATCCGACGGCGCTGGGTCGGTACGCTCCGCCGAAGCATCGGGGGCAGACAACCGGGAACATCATGAGGTCCGACCGGATGGTGAAAGGGATACGGATGACTTGGAGCTATCCCTTTCGGAACAACATAAAGCTGCCGTGGACTTCATCCGGCACTTTCTCCCTCAAGTTGTTCCGTCGGGCCAGACTGCTGCGCTTCCGGACAAGAGAATTATAGCGTCATTGGACTCTGAATTTTTTGAGCGGTTCAGGGACATCGCTCCCGAGTTTCCGTCGCAGTCCAATAATGTTGCAAGAACATTTGAATTATTGAACGACGCTATATTTAAACTTGCTTCCAGGACGGGGAAAGCAGGTTTCTGTCCGCTAATACTCTCAACCTGCCTTTCATTAATGCAAGGAATAAATTCGATACGGCAGGACAGGGTATACCGAGAGTTCCTCTGCGTATGGACGACGAGGCGGAAGACTTAGAGCTATCATTACCGTCGTCAGCTTCTATTCCAACCGCGGTGTTGGAAACAGCTATTGCGTCTAACAGAGCCAATTTAGATGCCTTATCTTACGCAGATCACCTTACTAAGGCGTTATCACTGCGCCTTCAGGGGAAAGAGTTTCAGGATATACAATCCTCTTTAAGACTTCTTTCAAGGGCAGTAGCTTATTCCACGTGTAACTCCGCCCTTTCAGTGGCAAATCTGGAGTTGGTTAGACGTGACGCAGCCCTAGCTACATCCACACTAGTGGATTCTAAGGTGAAGAACTCTCTTAGAGTCGCTTCGGTCTCAGGAGAACTTCTCTTTGACGGCAAGCTTTCTGCTATTTATGATAAAATTACAAAGAAAGCTAAGGATTCTCTGTTGTTCAAATCTGCTCCTAATAAGTCGGATACAGCAGACACGAATAAGACAGGCACTTCTGGGTCTAATGCACCCAAGAGAGGTTCCTATAGAGGTTCCGGTGCGTCCTCTTGGTCTTATTCGAGAGACCGTCAGGATAGCGACTCTCGTTCGGGACGTCCTTCAGGCCGGGACAATCGGTCGGACGCCCCGAGGTCGACGGGGCGAGGTGCGGGTCGTGGAAGACGTGGTTTCTCCTACCGCAGGCCTCGCAGGTCCAGGAGGTGATGGCTTAAACCTCTATCGCATTCCGGTTGGCGGAAGGTTGTCGAGCTTTTCACAAGAATGGGCGTCGATTACGGACGACCCTTGGGTGAGAGGAGTGACTTCGGAAGGTCTAAAGATATCCTTCAAACGAAAGCCTCCATTAACTCGAAGTCCAAAGTGGACTCATCTTCCGTCAAATCCGCAGAAAAGAGACGCTCTGTTATCAGAGGTGCAGTCTCTTTTAATGAAGAACGCGGTAGAGGTCGTAGAAAACCAGGAATCTCCGGGATTCTACAGCCATCTGTTTCTGGTTCCGAAACCAGACGGCTCGTTCCGTCCAGTCATAGATTTGAGCTGGATAAACAAGATGATCGTCGCTCTGAAGTTTTATATGGAGACGATTCGATCGGTCAGAGCGAGTATTCGGGTGAACGATTATGCAACGAGCATAGATCTCAAAGATGCGTACTTTCACGTCATGGTACATCCGACATTCCGAAAGTATCTACGCTTCGCAGTCCTAGGAGTGGTGTATCAATTCCGGGCGATGTGCTTCGGATTGAATCTAGCACCCTGGGCTTTCACTCGGGTAATGAACTCGGTAATGATCTACTTCCGAGCTCATTCGTCTGCGGTAACGTCGGCCTACCTGGACGACATTCTTCAGAGGTACGGCAACGAGTTAACGCTTCAGAACGATGTTCAGAATCTTCTTCTATTGCTCCAACGTCTCGGTTTTATAGTAAACGAGGAGAAGTCGGATCTGGTGCCGTCCAAGTCATTCACTCATCTGGGAATGAGCTTCGAGACGCACAACAATCTCGTTCGTCTGCCGTTAACCAGAGCGAAATTAGTCAGTTGTTACGCTCGCTATTGTCTGCACGCAGACAAAGTCACGGCGAGAGAATTTATGAGACTGATAGGTCTGTGCGGAGCCGCCGCGGATCTCATTCCGATGGGGCGGTTACGCACACGTCCTCTTCAAATTTTCCTGACTCAGAATTGGAGTGTGAAAATTCATTCGCTCGATGTAGACGTTCTCTTGTCAGATCAAGTGAAACAAGAGATTCAGACTTGGGCAAACATTCAGTGGTTAACTCAAGGAGTTCCGCTGCAGTTGCCGGATCCGAGTTTTACCGTTATGACGGATGCCAGTCAAACAGGTTGGGGTGCATCATTAATCCCAACGGATTCGAGATGCCAGGGTCTTTGGGATCCGCAATTCCTGTGCAAGCACATAAACATCAAGGAAATGATGTCAATTTGGCTTGCGTTACGTCACTGGATGGACATTATTCACGATGCTCATGTCCAAATCCTATCCGACAATACGACAGTAGTGGCGTATATACGGAATCAGGGAGGCACTCATTCAGTTCCGTTGTTCAATCTAACGGAAAGAATCCTTCTGTTTGCGCTAGAACATCACGTTCTTCTTTCGGTCCGTCACATACCGGGTCGTCTGAATGTGCTAGCAGACTCCCTTTCACGAAAGGGTCGCTTGTTGCCGTCGGAGTGGACTCTTGACAAACAAGTATTCAATCAGATTTGCTACCAATGGGAACGGCCAATGATAGACTTATTTGCGACACATCTCAACAATCAGTTGCAGACGTATGTGTCTCCGTGTCCGGATCCAAGAGCATTTGCAGTAGACGCTCTGTCGATCCCTTGGGACGGAATGATAGGATATGCGTATCCTCCAGCGCCGTTAATTCAACAAGTATTGCTAAAAATAAAACAATCTCAATGCAAGATTCTGTTGGTAGCATCTCTGTCGCCACAGAGACTGTGGATAAATCTACTCAGGTGTCTGTTGTGGGACCTACCGCGGAAGCTTCCTCCATGGGAGGATCTTCTTTCGCAGGGGAAATCGCGCCAACTCCATCACAACCCGCAAGGTCTCAACCTTCACGTTTTTCCGTTGTGCGGTCCTTCTTGCATGGCAAGCACTTTACAGGACGAGCAGTGGACGCGATTTCTAACTGTAGGAGGACCTCCTCTTCGCTAAACTATGTGGCTAAGTGGAAGGTTTTTCGTCGTTGGTGTAGGGATCATTCTGTAGATATATTCGATCTCTCTATACCAGACATTGCAAACTTTCTAGTATACTTGTTTGACGAAATCAAACTGCAGCCTGTTACTATAAAGGGTTATAGATCTATGTTATCTGATACCTATGCACATCATGATAGTTTACAAATTGGGTCTAATGTCTCTTTATCGAAGTTGGTTAGAAACTTTTCGATAAATAGACCCAGAACTCTTAGATTAATTCCTAAGTGGAATTTAGCTTGGGTTCTTCTTAAATTGAAGGAAAAGCCATTTGAACCTCTTGGGACAGTAGATTTCAAATTCTTATCTTATAAGACAGCTTTTCTCTTAGCTTTCTCTTCTGCTAGAAGAGTCAGTGAGCTTCATGCACTACCGGTGGATGATTCTCATTATTGTAGTGTTGGGAACACTATCACCTTCACTACTAATGTGGGTTTTTTAGCTAAGAATCAGGCTCCTAATAAATATCCGGAACCTATTGTTATTAAGGCTCTTCCGTCTTCAGACGGGCGTAGGCCTTTACTCTGTCCTGTTAGAGCATTACGTATTTGTAAACAGAGATCTCAGTTTATCAGAAAGGGACGGAAACGTTTCTTTCTGTCTTTGATGCCTAATAGAAAGGACATTTCAGTCCATTCTATTGCTAGATGGATTCAGTTAACTATCCGTACTGCTTATGAAGATTTATCTTCTTCTCAGCAGTCTGTGCTTAAGATTTCTGCTCATGAAGTAAGAGCTCTTTCTACTTCCTGGGCTTATGCTAATAGTGTTGCTATTACAGATTTAATGAAGGCTGCTTATTGGTCTCAGCCATCCACATTTACGAATTTTTATCTCAGAAATATTGAGTCCATTTCTGGAGACCTGCATTGTTTAGGTCCGTTATCTGTTGCTCAGAATGTCGTCCACTAAACAGTTGCAACTATAGTTATGCAGGCTTTCTGTTCCGGCAGTGACTCCGTCCGGCTGCCCTCTTCACTCTGGGCTATTTTACCCAGGGCAAGGGGAAGGGGGGGGGGGGGGGGGGGGGGGGCGGGTGTTCCTTTAGGTCACCTGCTTTATAGTGAAAAGCAAGGGAATGCCTCCTCCAAGTCCGTATTTCTGAGTCGCTTCCGGGATGGTTTTAAAGTGTAATATTAATGTTAAAATTCATTCATGTCTTATTTTTAAAGTGTAGCTCGGTGTGAAGCATTTGTATATGTCAAGTGTCAAACGGGCTTTAATATACAATACTCGGACACTTTTAAATGACTATAAAGAGTCTCAATTCTCTGGACTACTTTATTTATTGGCTTGCTTTAAAAATAATTAGTATAAGGGTTATACTGGATGTTAATAGAGAACATGAATGTTATTGTGCTCAATTATTAAGGGTAGTGTATCTTTCTAATTTAATATTAAATAAGAAAGATACATGTAAAGCCTAATACTCCTTTTCTCCTTAAGGGGTTACCTCTTTACTATATAGTTGAGCTTATTGGATTTTCCTCTATGTCCTAGGCCCTCCAGCCTGTTTACTATTCAGCTAAGTCTGGGTCATTGGTACAGTATAAAAATGTTAAAAAATTTATAGTAATTTATATATTTTTTATACTTACCAATGACCCAGACGGGGATGGCCCTCCCTGGAGTTGGGAACTCTTGCCTCCCCGCTGAGTACATAGCACTGACCAGGCACTGCCAGTAAGAATGATAATTGGCGCCAATTTCGGGACGTCTGCGTCACTGCGCATGCGCAGTAGAGGCGTAGTATGGAGGTCCTTTAGGACATGATTTCTTTTTGTTTTGGATGCAAATTTTGGGGATTGGGGGGCAAAATTTGTGTTTGGCCCTGGTTTTGTAAGAGTTAGCACCAGCTAAGTCTGGGTCATTGGTAACTTATGGTAAGTATAAAAAATATATAGATTACTATAAATTTTTTAACTTTTTACTTGAGCAATGTTTGAAATCGCATTATCAACATGACATTTTCATTGTATCGCAAAAGTAAGGTAGTATCCCCTGCTTCTTCGAATATCACATTATTGACACACTTTGACACTTTAAGGAAGTATGTTAATTTAAATTTGAGACCAGGGACAATTAGGCGTGAGGGTGAATCATGTTTTGTTCCCAAATATTGGGTTAATTACCGTATTTACTCTATGTATTGGGACACTCTATGATTTGGGACACACATTTTTTTCCAGAAAACTATATTTTTTTATGCTCCAAAGTTTGGGACATTCAGGAGATTTGTTTCCAGTTGGCCTGTCGCTAGTAGCAGATGACACTCATAAAAAAAATTCTTGAGTAAGGCTTAATAAAATTAAAAATCTGTTTCTCAGGCCCTCCCGCATGGTCCTTTTGGCAGCCGCATGCTTTCTTTTTATGACCAATGCAAACTTTAAAAAATAAAAATTAAATGGTTTATGTCTGATATTTTTCAAAAGTTAATAAAATTGATAAATTTTGTCCCTTGAGTGCAACAAGGCTTTGTAATGCTTTAGCATTGCAAAGCCTTGTTGCACCCAAGGGACGAAATACACCACCACCCTTGACATTCTGTAGATTATGAGGCCTAAAACATAAAATAAACCAAGAACATGAACTTCTGACAGCAAAGAAATAATTACAAAAGTAAAATATAAAATAACCGCCCGCTCGCATGCAATTTTACAAAACTTGGCCTGAGAAACAGAACATCTACTTTGTGTGGCCTAACTAAAAGTTTTCATTTTTTGCTTCGAAAACATAGCTTATGATCCCTCATTGGAATGAGCACAATGCGCCCGTTCCAATGAGGGATCATAAGCTATGTTTTGGAAGCAAAAAATGAAAATATAAAAAAAAATTGGACGGCGATTTTCGTATATAGTGATGGAAAACGAATCACACACAACTTTATTCAGCATCAAATCAAGACCAGGCTGTGTTCTTTCCCCATTTTCTAACAATTGGGACACCTGTGAAAATAATTATTTTTAGCTGTTCCAATACATAGAGTAAATACGGTATCTGTTTATTGGACTTTATAGTTATGATTTTAACTTACACGTTAAAGTATACAGATAACACTTTAGAAATTGTGCTGATATATACATATAAATGCATAAACATGCACACCCAAAAGTATATACACACATTCACAAATAAAATGTGCTTTCATTCAGTAATGTTGATACGAAAAAGAACTGATACATATATTATTCGTGTGTTGTGTGTATGTGGGTTTGTATTTATTAATTTATCTAGTGGGGTTTAACAACACCCTTCGACAGCCAAGGTCACCCAGTGTAGGACAGTCCTATGAATGGAGGAAGCCTGAGTAACCAGAGAGAACCACCAAGCAATGGCAAGCAACTACCAGGCCCCTAACACAACTACTCCACACTAGCAGGGTCCGCACCGGTCGAAGACAAGTACAACATCAACGTGTATTACGCCCCAGTACACAATGCCACCGTGCCCTCACACGGGCAATGGGCGCGGAAGTGTGGGTTTGCAGGCGGGTAGGTGTGTAGGGTTTTTTGGAGGTGTGTCCGGTTTTGGGGTGGTTAATGTTGAATATTATTTTACTCAGCCAAGACAGTAGAACAATAAGGCTATATCCCTTGAGAATTTTTTTTTTTTTATAAATCATAAATGTAAAAGCATATGTTTTATTTCTCCTGTTTGTGTGGATATGGATGTATGTGAATCTGTAGGAGAATGCGCATATGTATTGAATGTATTTTGTGCCTATGTGATGAAATTGTCTAATAGCCATTTCCACGATTACATTTACAAAGTTGAGTATTTCCATTGATAAAATGTATTTTTTAGCACAACCAGATGTTGCATAATCATTAATATCAATAGGTAAGTGTGTGTGATGGGATGGTGGTTCTAATAACCCCCTTCTTATCGTAATATATACTAACTTATATATTTCCAAGTACAGTATAACCCACTTAATTGGATATCTCTTAATAACCCTGTTAATTGAATATAATTTCCCAACACAAAACCATTTACCACACCTCAGTAAAACTTTAACCTGTTAATTAAATACTGGTTATAGAGTAAATGTCTGTCAATTAAAAAGTCTTGTAACCAGTCGAGATTCTACCCTGTCTCTCCCCAATTTTCCTTTGTTTGCAGACCAATTTGGCCTTTGTACATCCAATATAGGTATTTAATCTATTGTGTCGTGTCTGACATAGATCATAGAGCTATGTCAAACAAGACATAACAGATCAAATGCTATGTTTATCTCTAGAATACATTAGAGTGGTACGATCCCTGTTAATTGAATACTCTTGTTAATTAGATAATTTCCAATGGTAAAGTGGCCATTCAATCAACGGGATTCCACTTTATTTGAATAAATAAATGCATCATATATTTCTAGTCTAATATATACCTCAAATATTCAGTTTATATATCCAGACTGAATAAGGAAAACATGCCACAACCCATAAAAGGTTCGAGTGGGGGTCTTTATATCAACAGATCAACCTCTTTACAAGTGCATTCGTGGACAGTAGACAATAAATCTACCCATATGTACATCCATAGGCCTATGTAAGGCTTTGCTCAGTCACTTTAGAATACATATGCTTATATATTACAATCAAGGTATACCTGAAAACTGGAAATGAAGCCTGGTTTCTCTATATGCCAGCCATTATTCTCTCTCCACTTCCCCTCTTTATGTTCATGTTTATGTATTCATGTATTACCAAATATCTAACAAGATGACTGTGTGTGTGACCTTGATTATATACATAAGCAGGTCATCTATATACACAAAGAGGATTACAGCAAAGATATTTACACTAATTCGCAATTCACACAAGTAAATTATATTTATACCCCTAATGTTAGTTAGGCAATAGCTGATGTGTGTTTGTAACTAGTTTTACTGATGTTATATACATGTCTACACAAATCTTAGTCTAAGTGGAAACCTACCCATGCATAATATCTGGTACACAGAGGTATGGTTTCCAGTTATATTTGGATGACCATGTGTGCATGCATACCTGTGTACACATAAGTGTACAAAGACAATGTCCTACACATGCATATATACCCACCCACACATACACAAGCAGGTCAGTTCTATGCACATGGAAGATTGCAGTGAAGGGTTTTACCGACATTCACAATTCACACAATTAACAACTAATATTTATATTTATACCCCTAATATTAGTTAGGCAACAGCATATGCACATAATATTACATTAGAACTTTCCATACTTAAAAGTATAGCCTGACCATTCATACTCTCTAGGAACACACCCTCCATTGTCCACTTTGTGATTGTTTGTAGCTAATCTTGCTACAGATGCATACACTTTTCTACACAAATCATAGTGGAAACATACTCATACATATATATACAGATGGTCATGTCTCCAATATGATTTGGGTGTATATACATGTGTGTTTTCACCAGATTATATATGTGTAATTTCTTAATGCGTTAGTACTCAGAGTTTACAGTTAATGACCTTATTTAGGTAGCAATGCATGCATGTCTGGGTATATTTATACCAATAGTATTAGTTAGGCAACAGTATATGTACATAATGTATGTACATAATATTACACCAGAACTTTCCATACTTGAAAGTACAGCCTGACTGTTCAAACTTTCTACAAAAACACCCTCCATTGCCCACTTTGTGATTGTTTGTAGCTAATTTTGCTACAGATACATGCTCACTTCTACACAAATTATATTTGAAACATACTCACATCCATATGTTTCCAAAGTACCAATACGATTTGAGTATATATACATATATATATGTGTTAGTAAGACTTTAAATAGAAATAGAAGTATGCTTGTATACTTGTGTACACCTAAAAGTGCATCAGTACCAATATACAGACACATAGCTATTTAGGGCTGTTAATAAGCATAGAGATCTTTACGGACCATTATATACCATTAAAATGAAATAATCGAAATAATGCTTCAAACTGTAAACAGATATATATATTATCTGTTTATAGTTTAAAACATTATTTCAATTATTATATGTATATATATATATACTCATGCATGCACATATGTATATATTGTGGGAATTTTAGTGAAATTTTTCAAGATCTTTAGAAACTCACACAGCTCCCTTCATTGTCTTTAATAAATACCTTCCCATCCATTGACTATGTGTTTTTGGATTTTTTTAGCCTTACGAAGTCTTAGTGTTGCAGACAGAAGATTATATTTAAATTTAGTGAGATCCTCGTTAATATACACTTTGTTTTCACAAAATTTCATCTCTTCAAGTTTTTTCTTGGAAGAAAATACTCATCTCCTTGTGCTCCACGCCTTGGTAGACCTAATCTATGTGAATGGTCTATATCGTTCGGGCCAATATCCGCACCAACTGCCTTTGCTACACACAATACCAAGTCATCTGTTGATTCACCAGCCTTTTCCTCCACACCACTAATACATAGGCCAGGCCTTCGGGTGTATTGCTCTAAGTTGTCTACTCTCAACTCCAACCTACACACCTGACCTGATAGTCGACCAATTTCTTCTCTGGCCCTAACCAACTCTTCCTTCAATTCTCTATTCGCTTCTTTCACTGCATTTTTCACGGCTGCGTTTATAATTGCTGAAACGTCATCAATCATTAGTGTTTTTAACTTAGCAGCCAGCAAACCAACATCATAGTCCGAACCACCACTAAATGCTGAAATATAACACTGTTGGAGGCCTGATGAGAGAGATTTGTTTATTACTGGTTCTTCAGACATGAGGTGACAAAAGTGTCATTAAATTTCAATGAATAAATATTAATGGTTCTATTAAATCAGTAATGCACATCATCAAAACATTCTTGCTCATTTCAGGCCTGTACAAATTGGGCGACTGATCATTTCCTTCGCCTAGCATTTACCTTAAAAGAAATAACGTGACTTATGTCTCCATCACTCAATCTTAGACAAATAACAAGAACTTATACCTTGAATGCCTTTGGAATTCATTTCTTAACTCTGTCATAACCATTCCCTGTGGGGAAGTGAAGTGCTTGTTTACGGTGGTAAAAAAGTTCTGCTTTACTGGTAAAATATGATCCGGAACAAATGCTGGGGGTGGAAGTGATCAAAAGTGTGCTGCATTGTTATAAACAATTGGTTAAACTTGATTTCATATCATAGCTGTTGTCATGATGCAGGCCACGATGCTGAAAGTGACCTTAAAACCAATAAATAAATCATTTTCAGTGCCATGATCCATTTTATGATACAACTTCTGTTCTTTGACCTGGGATATGAAGACTTGTGATTTAAAATTGTTTGAAAGGGCCTTGGAGCTTTTCCCAACTGTCTGTTACATGTGTGCACCTCATCATCATCATCATTATCATCACAGCACCTCATCAGGTTATTGACTGAAATTTATGAAATTATATGTTTCAGTATTCTGAGTTGATCATCTCAAGCTTTGCACGAAGACGAGAAGATACACATCGTGCCTTGAGTACATCAAGATGCCACCTGCAATGCTTCAGCATTGCAGATGGCATTTATTATAAATACACTTCACGGATGATATTGTATTATTTTAGGTTGTTCTTGTTCTGAAAAAATTCCCAAAAATGCTTACCTGAAAAAAAATTAAGGTAAGCCTATTTCAGGTTGCCTTTATTTCTATGTTGTACAGTCCTGCATCTAGTTAATACTTAGTGTCATACACTGTATTTTCAGTTATGGGTCTGTTCAAGACTACCTTGTGCATATTGGATTTGGTCTGGAAGAACAACAGAGGCTGAAACAAAACATCCTAGGACCTGATTGCACAGAAAATTCATGATCATCCTTGGAGATTATATTAAATTTTATGAGAGTAAACTACTTATCAATTGCGATGTAAATTTCTGGCCTTTCAACCCTTACAATTTGCTAGAGGGTCTCCATTCAGGGTGTGTGCCTCCTCAGAATTTCCATCTGTACCCCCCTCCCCTCAAATGAGTGAATTTTCCTACTACCTCCTCTCCCCTTGTGTTCAGAATTTATTACCTTTGGGCTGTAGAATTGGAAATCGTTTCTTGGGTGCATTCAAGAGATGAAATAGTGACTCCTTTCATAAAATCCCACGAAATGTTAAAAAATCACTAAATGTCTGTTAGAAACGGTCACAACCACAGATAAAATGTCACAAAATCTTTGAAATTTCCAACTATTGAATATTGTGGATGGGATTGGGAGGGGTGAACTACCCCTCTAACACCCCCCCCCCCCCCCACACACACACACACCTTTCAACACATCACCACATACATATATCGCATCTTTTAACCTTTTATTTTATTAAAATCCTTATCTGGCAAGTACTATTCCAGTAATCAGTTATGCCACACAGAGTAAATCTCTTGTTTCTTGGGGCTTTTTTTTAATTAAGTACATGTGGACAGCCAATTTTTATGCCCCTGAAAAATTTGTTTGGGAGGGCATATAGTGTTTGTCATTTCAACCTGTCCGTCTGTCTGTCCATCAGGAAGATTTTTGTGTCTGCTCCATATCTGAGATGCTTTGCTGAATTTTGTTGAAACTTGACGTACATGTTGCTTATGGGGAGACAATGTGTTGCACACAAAATTTTTGTTTGTTTATTTCCATCTATCAGTCTGTACATCCATCCATCCATCTGTCCGCCTGTCTGTCTCCGTCTGTTAGGAAGATTTTCATGTCCGCTCCATAACTCTGAGATGCTTCGTTGGATTTTGTTGAAACTCTGCATACATCTTATGGGGAGACAATGTTTTGCACACAAAATTTCTTTTTTGTTGGATGGAGGTCAAGGTCACAGATCAAGATCATTGCCACGTCGGGGCATAGCCTCTTCCAAGTGACAATCTCTTGTTTATTAGCTCACCTGAGCAAAGCTCAAGGGGAGCTTTGCTAATCACTTTCCGTCTATCGTCCGTGTCCATCCGGCCAGCGTCAGGTGTTAACTTTACATTATCGACTTCTTCTCACAAAGACTCGTCCAAATTGAACCAAATCTGGTGTGCATGTTCCCTATCATATGTCAATTCAAGTTTGTTCAAATAAAGTTGTCATGCCCACAGGGGGCGCCACAATGGGCATAATTCTGATGGCACCCTTAAAAAACAAAAAAGAATCTTCTTCAGATCCAGTGGTCAGAATCTTTTCATATTTGGTATACAACATCTCTAGGGGAATCAGATTCAAGTTTGTTCAAATCGAATCCCTCGGTTAAAATTTGGGCTCCCTATTGGACCTTGAATTTTAACTTAGTTCAATACGTGGAATATTCTTTAAAAATCTTCTTCTTCAGATCCACCAGTCAGAATCTTTTCATATTTGGTACACAACATCTCTTGGTGGATCAGATTTAAGTTTGTTCAAATCGAGTCACTGGGTTAATATTTGAGCTCCCTATGGAAGCCCAAATTTTAACTTTGTGCAATATGTGGAATATTCTTTAAAAATCTTCTTCAGATTCACCAGTCAGAATTCTCTCATATTTGGTATACATCATCTCTAAGGGGGCCAGATTCAAGTTTGTTCAAATCGAGTTCCTTGGTTAATATTTGGGCTCCATATGGGAGCCCAAATTTTAACTTAGTGCAATATGAGGAAATTTTAAAAAAAATCTTCTCCAGATCCACCAGTCAGAATCTTCTCATATTTGGTATACATCATCTCTAGGGGGGGCCAGATTCAAGTTTGTTCAAGTCGAGTTCCTTGGTTAATATTTGGGCCCTCTATGGGAGCCCAAATTTTAACTTAGTGCAATATGAGGAAATTTCTTTAAAAATCTTCTTCAGATCCACCAATCAGAATCCTTTAACATTTGGTATACTTCATCCACAAATGGTGGGCGAAGCCCTGTGTTACCGCAAGATAAACTGGCTACACGCATGCAGGTTCACGGAATTATGATAATGTGTTCACTTGAGCTCTTCAACTGAGATCCGTGGCCAGTGCCTTTATTCACTAATCGACTTGCCTCCGGCTTTGTTACTTATTATCACTGACTACCTTAGTCTTTGTCTTCACAAACTGAATCTCATATCCAACTTGACCCCCTATAAGACCTAATATTTACATATCTAAGTTAATCATAGATGGTTAGTTCACTCGTGTCCCTCCCTCGTGTCTTGAAAGATGACTGTCGCAATTCGCAGGCTGGCGCATGTTGCTTACCCATGTGGGAATTGGCAGGAAGACAGCCGTTGTGGCTATGCCTCTTCCCAGCCATACACTTCAATGGAATGATTTCATTTTTGGTAAACTACTATACAACGATGACTTACAGATCAAGTTTGAGTTTCATGCCGATTGCATTATTCTTCTGTGAGTTATGGCCCTTGGAAATATGGAAATGCACCAAAATATCAGTATTTCTATACTGTACCAATGACCCAGACATAGCTGGTGCTAACTCTTAAAAATATAGGGCCAAACACAAATTTTGCCCCCCAATCCCCAAAATTTGCATCTAAAACCAAAGAAAACATGTCCTGAATGGCCCTCCATACTTCACCTCTACTGCGCATGCGCAGTGTCAAGGACGTCCTGAAATTGGCGCCATTAATCATTCTTTTGTTTGGCCCTTCATCAGTTAACATCTGACTGATCTTTGTGCTTGTAAATCTCAGTTTAAATGATGCTAGACACATAAATATTAGTGAAATGGTGATTCTAAGGAGGATATAGAAGGAGGAGAGGAAAAAATTATCAGGGCTGTAACTTAAAATTTTTTAATGAAATTATGTTAAGTTACCTATTTTCGAGGCAACAGCCTGTTGTGGTCATTCTTGTTATCAAGTTACACTGCTTGTTCAGTGTTTTCCTCTCTCCCTTTCCTTTAAGTCCCCTCTTGCTATTCTCCCATGCTTTTGGCATATTTCTGTAATATTATTACTAAAATTTCTCGGGAGTTTTAGCTGGATAACAGAATGAATTCTGTTCTTTTCCCCATGTTTACGTCTTCACCTATGGGTGGTTAGGCGTAGTGTTCTGCATCTACCATCTGATGTTCTGCAGTTTCTTCCCTGGAAGTCTCTGTTTTGCATCAGATAGTGTACTATTGGTAACTGATTTCGGGCCAGGGTGCCTGGAGTCTTGATCTGGTGTTTTTACACTTATTGTTTACATTTCCAACAGCCCTCTGTGTGAGGGGGGATTTCTTGAAAATAATATCTTGATGTTAATTTAATCATAACTAGATACATTATTATTGTTCGTAAGTGTTGCATAAATTGTTTAAAATATTTTTAGAATTTTTGTCCACACTTAGGCTTGGGATCCATTGGGGCTCAACGTTACTTTTCAGAAACTTGGGCTGTTCTGAAAAAATATTTTTTCAAAATTTTTTGATTTCAATTATTTTTTCTATGTTAATGGATCATGTTATTATGTATTTTGATTGTCAGGGGTTGGTGCGAGTACTAGGACTTTGTTTTCTTTTCACAATGAAAGGATATTGTTCAATTGTAATAAGAGGAAATCTTCCTCTGACTTTCATAATCATTGTATAATGTAGTCAGTGTACTCGCACTAACTCCTGTTCTGTATGTGTTAATTTCGATGACAACATGGGAAGCGTGTGTCACGGTATGTTAGTGGGGAATTGGCCATTCCGGTCCTTTCCCCGCAGGGTCACTCTACTTTATCAATCTCTATTTCAGAGAATGGAGGACGATCATGATCAGGGTGATGTATCCGTGATGTCTTCCAAAAGTGTGCCTCCGTCGTCACAATTAATGAAGAGCTAGCGGAAAAGTACTCATGTAAATACGTCAATTGCCTAAGAGGACCCTAGTAGGTTCGACGGCCTTTGACGTCCGCTAGCTCGCCCGGTGTAGCATCCATTCATCGAATGGTTCGGCAGCCGGGTTCGTCCATTGCGGTCTAGAAAGAGTTTTGGGTGATGCGAGCACTATAAATCAATCGAATGCACACACAGTGATGGCAGATTAGAGGAGAGAACGGAGGAAGCCTTTTAGTCCGGTTCCTAGCTCGTCCAGGTCCATCTGGACTGCGAGCGAGAGAGGCCCCTCTCTCGTACAACAACATCTGGCCCCAGATGTTGTGGTACAAAGTGTTTCGCATTCGGAGCATACGTCCGCCGCTCGGGACGCTCCGATATATAGTCAGTCCGGAGAGACTGTCAATAAGGCTTCCTCATCCTCATGGTAGCGCACACTACCGCTCTTGGCTACGTGACCTCGGATATCCAGTCAGCTTCGCCAATCAGAGAATCATCGGCGACCAGGTCACACCATCCGGTAGCCAGGGACACGAGGCCTGCAGACTCCGGACGTTCGCATAAGAAAGTGTGCGGGAGTCAACGTACACGGAGCTTCCAGCGGCAAAGCATCGTAAGACCGCTACTGCACAGGCCTCGGTGACGGACGTGCTATCCCAAATAGCACAGCTTATCGCAGCATCCCAGCAGCGACAGAATCTCTGTCGCATTATGTATTATCCGACGATGCTGGGTCGGGCCGCTCCGCGGAAGCACGTACGGCCGTCCGAGAATTTCATCCGGTCCGACGGGATACCGAAAGGGATTCGGAGGATTTCGAGCTTTCCCTTTCGGAACAGCATAAGCTGCTGTGTATGTCATCTGACTTTATCTTCTAGAGGTTCTTTCGTCGGACCAGAATGCTGCGATGCCGGATAAGAAACTGATAGCGTCGGTGGACACAGAAATTTTTTGGTTCGGTTCAGGGACATCGTCCCTCAGTTCCGACACAGTCCAATAATGTCACACAACTTTCGAATTATTGAACGACGCTATATATATGTCCTGAATGGCCCTCCATACTTCACCTCTATATATAGACACAACTCACTATTCAATTGCAGACGTATGTGTTTCCATGTCCGGATCCCTGAGCTTATGTTGTTAACGCTCTATTGATCTAATAGGACGGAATGATAGGATATGCGTATCCTCCAGCGCTGTTGATTCAGCAAGTATTGCTAAGATAAACATCCACAATACAATTCTGTTGATAGCATCTCTGTCTTCACAGAGACCGTGGGTAAATTTACTCAGGTGTCTAGTGTGGGTCTTACCGCGAAAACTTCCTCCATGAGAGGATCTTCTTTCGCTGGGGAAATCGTGTCAACTCCATCACAACCCGCAAGGTCTCAACCTTCACGTATTCAGTTGTGTGGTCCTTCTTGCACAGCAAGCATTGTACAGGACGAGTTATGGACGCGATTTCTTACTGTAGGAGAACCTCTTCTTCGCTATACTATGCGGCTAAAGTGGAGGCTCTTCCGTCGTTGGTGTAGGGATCATTATGTTGATATTTTTGATCCCTCCATACTAGACATTGCAACTTTCTAGTATACTTGTTTGACAAGATCAACTGCAGCCTGTTACTATTAAGGTTATAGGTCTATGTTATCTCATACCTATGCACTCTATGATAGTTTACAATTGAGTCTTATGTCTCTTTATCTAAGTCAGTTAGAAACTTTTCGATAAATAGACCTAGAATCCTTAGATTAAATTCCTATACGGAATTTAGCTTCGGTTCTTATTTAGCTAAGTAATCATTTGAGCCTCTGGAAACAGTAGTTTTCAAATTCTGACCTTTAAGACAGTTATTCTCTTAGTCTTCTCTTCTACTGAAGAGTCAGTGAGCTTCATGCACTATCGGTGGACGATTCTCACTTTCGTAGTATCGGAAACACTATTTCCTTTACTACTAATGTTGGATTTTTGGTTAAGAATCAGGCTCCTAATATCCGGAACCTAGGGTTATTAAGGTCCTTCCGTCTTCGTACGGGCATAGGCCTTTACTCTGTGGTTAGAGTTTACGTTTTTATAAACAGATATCAGTTTATTAGTAAGGACGTAAGCTTCTTCTGTCTTTGATGCCTAATAGAAGGACATTACGCTCCATTCTATTGCTAATGGATTCAATTAGCTGTCGGTACTGCTTATGGTATATCATTAACTCAGCAGTTTGTGCTTGAGATTTCGGCTCATGAAGTAAGAGCCTTTCTACATCTTGGGCTTACATTAATTGTGTCGCTATTATAGATTTTATGAAGGCTGCCCATTGGGCTCAGCCATCCACATTCATGAATTTTTATCTCAGAAATATTGAGTCCATTCCTGGAGGCCTCCATTGTTAGGTCTATTATCTACTGCTCAGAATGTCATTCACTTAACAGTTGCTACTATAGCTAGGTAGGCTTTCTGTTTTGGCAGTGACTCCGTTCTGCTGCCCTCTTCGCTCTGGGCTATTTGACCCAGGGCATGAAAAAGGGGGGGGGGGGGGGGGAGGGTGTTCCCTTGGGTCACCTGTTTTATTATGAAAACAAGGGGATACCTCCTCCGGAGTTAGTAATTCTGAGCTGTTACTGGGATGGTTTTTAAGTGATAAGTTTATGTTTTAAAAATTCATTCAAGTCATAGTTTTTAAAGTATAGCTTTTGAATATATCACGTGTCAAACGGGTGTTATTATACAATCCTCAGACACTTTTAAGGAGTATAAAGAGTCTCTATTCTCTAGACTAACTTTATTTATTGGCTTACTTTAAAAATTATTAGTATAAGGATTATACTGGATATTAATAGAGTACATGGATGTTATGATGCTCAATTATGGAAGGGGTTGTGTCTTTCTAATTTATCATAAATAAGAAAGATACATGTAAGGCCTAATACTCCTTTTCCCCTCGAGGGGATGACTCTATTTTATATAATTGAGCTTATTGGAATTTCCTCTATGTCCTAGGCCCTCCAGCCTTTTTACTATTCAGCTATGTCTGGGTCATTGGTACAGTATAAAAATGTTAAAAAATTTATAGTAATTTATATATTTTTTATACTTACAAATGACGGGGATGGCCCTCCCAGGAGTTGGGAACTCATACCTCCCCGCTGAGTACATAGCGCTTACCAGGCACTGGTTATAAGAATGATTAATGGCGCCAATTTCAGGACGTCCTTGACACTGCGCATGCGCAGTAGAGGTGAAGTATGGAGGGCCATTCAGGACATGTTTTCTTTGGTTTTAGATGCAAATTTTGGGGATTGGGGGGCAAAATTTGTGTTTGGCCCTATATTTTTAAGAGTTAGCACCAGCTATGTCTGGGTCATTGGTAAGTATAAAAAATATATAAATTACTATAAATTTTTTAACTTTCCGGATTTTTTGGGGAATTGCTTCAACGGAATGATTTCATTTTTGGTAAACTACTATAGAACGATAACTTACAGATCAAGTTTGAGTTTCATGCTGATTGCCTTATTCTTGTGTGAGTTATGGCCCTTGGAAATATGGAAAAGCGCCAAAATATTAGTATTTTTATACTGTACCAATGACCCAGACATAGCTGGTGCTAACTCTTAAAATATAGGGCCAAACACAAATTTTGCCCCCCAATCCCCAAAATTTGCATCTAAAACTAAAGAAAACATGTCCTGAAAGGCCCTCCACACTTCGCCCCTACTGCGCCTGCGCAGTGTCAAGGACGTTCCGAAATTGGCGCCATTAATCATTCTAAGTTTGGCCCTTCATCAGTTAACATCTGACTGATCTTTGTGCTTTTAAATCTCAGTTTAAATGATGCCAGACACATAAATATTAGTGAAATGGTGATTCTAAGGAGGATAGAGAAGGAGGAGAGGAAAAGAATGTGTGACAGAATATTATCAGGGCTGTAACTTAAAATTTTTAATGAAATTATGTTAAGTTACCTATTTTCAAGGCAGCAGCCATTTTGTTGTCATTCTGATTATTTAGTTACACTTTTTTTTTAAGTGTTTTCCTCTCTCCCTGTCCTTTAAGTTCCCCCTTGCTATTCTCCCATGCTTTTGGCATAGTTTCTGTAATTATTATTACTAAAATTTCTTGGGAGTTTTAGCTGTATAACAGAATGAATTCTGTTCTTTCCCCATGTTTACGTCTTCACCTACGGGTGGTTAGGCGTTGTGTTCTGCATCTACCATCTGATGTTCTGCAGTTTCTTCCCTGGAAGTCTCTGTTTTGCATCAGATAGTGTATTTTTGGTAACTGATTTCGGGCCTGGGTGCCTGGAGTCTTATTTTAGTGTTTTTACACTCATTGTTTACATTTACAACAGCCCTCTGTGTGAGGGGGGGATTTCTAAAAAATAATATCTTTATGTTATTTTAATCATAACTAGATACATTATTATTGTTCGTAAGTGTTGAATAAATTGTTTAAAATATTTTTAAAATTTTTGTCCACACTTAGGCTTGGGATCCATTGGGGCTCAACGTTACTTTTCAGAAACTTGGGCTGTTCTGAAAAAATATTTTTTCAAAATATTTTGATTTCAATTATTTTTTCTATATTAATGGATCATATTATTATTATGTATTTTGATTGCCAGGGGTTAGTGCGAGTACCAGGACTTGTTTTCTTTTCACATTGAAAGGATATTGATCAATTGTTTTAAGAGGAAGTCTTCCTCTGACTTTATTATCATTCTATATGTGGTCAGTGTACTCGCATTAACTCCTGTTCTGTATCGTATGATTTCGATGACAATATGGGAAGCGTATGTCACGGTATGTTGTTGGGGATTTGGACACTCCGGTCCTTTCCCCGCAGGGTCACTCTACTTTATCAATTTCTATTTCAGACGATCAAGATTAGGGTGATGTATCTGTGATGTCTTCCAACAGTGTGCCTCCGTCGTCACAATTAATGAAGGGCTAGCGGAAAAGTGCTCATGTAAATACGCCAATTGCCTAAGAGGACTCTAGTAGGTTCGACGGCCTTTGACGTCCGCTAGCTCGCCCGGTGTAGCGTCCATTCACCGAATGGTTCGGCAGCCGGGTTCGTCCGTTGCGGTCTAGAAGGAATTTTGGGGTGATGCGAGCACTATAAATTAACTTAATGCACACCCAGTGACGGCGGATCGGAGGGAGAACGCAGGAAGCCTTTTAGTCCGGTTCATAGCTCGTTCCGGTCCATCCGGACGGCAAGCGAGAGAGGCCCCTCTCTCGTTCAACAACATCTGGCCCCAGATGTTGTGGTACAAAATGTGTCGCAAGCGGAGCATACGTCCGTCGCTCGGGACGCTCCGTTGTATAGGCAGTCCGCTGAGACTGCTAAGGCTTCCTCTTCTCGTCAGCGCACACGACCGCACCTTGGCTGCGTGACCGCCGATATATTACCAGCTTCGCCGATCAAGGATTCTTCGGCGACCAGGTCACACCATCCGGTAGCCAGGGACACGAGGCCTGTAGACTCCGGACGTTCGCATAGGAAGTGTGCGGGAGTCAACGTACACGGAGCTTCCGGCGGCAATGCATCGTAAGACCGCTACTGCACAGGCCTCGGGAACGGACGTGCTTTCCTTAATAGCACAGTTTATCGCAGCATCCCAGCATCAACTGAATCTGTCGCATATATTTTATCCGACGATGCTGGGTCGGGACGCTCCGCGGAAGCGGGTACGGACGTCCGAAAGTTTCATCCGGTCCGACGGGATACCGAAAGGGATTCGGAGGATTTCGAGCTTTCCCTTTCGGAACAACATATGCTGTTGTGTATGTCATCTGACTTGGTCTTCTACAGCTTCTTTCGTCGGACCAGAATGCTGCGATGCCGGATAAGAAACTGATAGCGTCGGTGGACTTAGAAATTTTTGGTTCGGTTCAGGGACATCGTCCCTCAGTTCCGACATAGTCCAATAATGTCACACAAACTTTCGAATTATTGAACGACGCTATATATATTATTATTTTATGCTTGCTATCCAAGCATTTCTGGTTTCTTGTTCGAAGAGTTATGGAGATGTCTTTCAAAGTGTGCCTCTGTCGTCATAGTTAATGAAGAGTTAGCGGCAATAAGTGCTCATGGAATATGTCTATCGCCTACGGAGTGACATTCGCTAGCTCACCCGGTGTAGCGTACATTCATCGAATGGTTCGGCTGCCGGGTTCGTCCGTTGCGGTCTAGGAAGGAGATTTGGGTGATGCGAGCACTTTAATTACTTTAGTACTCACCCAGTGACGGCAGATTGAGGACAGATCGGAGGAAGCCTGTTAGTCCGGTTCCTGACTTGTCCAGGTCCGTCCGGGCTGTGAGCGAGAGAGGTCCCTCTCTCGCCCAACAACATAGGGGACCGCATGTTGTGGTTCAGATATTTTACATTCGGAGCATATGTCCGTTGGTCGGGACGCTCCGTTATATTGACAGTCCGAGAGACTGTCTTTAATGCTTCCTCATCCTCACAGCAGGGCACACGACCGCACATTGGCTACGTGACCTCGAGTATCCGATCAGTTTCGGCATTCAGTGATTCCACGGCGAATAGGTCGCGCCATCCGATAGCCAAGGGACACGAGGCCTATACACTCCGTTCGCTCGCATATTGGAAGTATGCACGGGGTAACGATCATGGAGCTTCCAGCGGCAATGCATCGTAAGACCGCTTCTCCTCAGGCCTCAGTGACGGACGTGCTATCCGAGTTAGCACAGTTGTTTCGCAGCATCCCAGCAATTGACAGTTTCTCGGTCGAATCAGGAATTATCCGACGGCGCTGGATCGGTGCGGTCCACGGTTGCATCAGCTACGGACGACCGAACGCTTTATAGGGTCCGACAGGATGGCGAAAGGGATTCGAAAGATTTCGAGTTTTGCCTTTAGTAGTATCGGAAGATGCCTTTCATATCTTCTGGCATTATCTTCCAGTGATTATTATTTCGGACTTCATTGCTGCGATCTTGGATAAGAGACTTATAGCGTCATTGGACTCGGATTTTTCGATCGGTTCAGGGACATTGTCCCTGACTTACCGACGCAGTCCAATATTGTCATTACAACATGTGTTTTATTTTTCGACGCTATATATATATATATATACAAGCCTGCTACTAAGCATGATAGTTTAGTTTCTTGTCCGCGTTGCTCATTTCTGCCATTTTATCATTTATACAAATAGTTTATTTTGGCAGAGCAGGGCATACCGAGAGTTCATATGCGTCTAGACGGTGTGATTAAAGACTGCATATATTCTTTTTCGCCGTTTATGTCTTTTCCAATTTCAATGTTGGGAACGACATTATGTATAGTAGACTTAACTTAGACGCTTTATTATACGTAATCCGCCTTACTGAGGCGTTATCATTACGTCTTCAAGAAAAGATTTACGGGATATTATTCTCAATGTAATTTCTTTTGAGGGCAGTAGTTTGTTCACGTATAACTCCGCCCTTCACTGGCTGATTGGAGTTAGTTAGACGTGACGTAGCCCTAGCTACATCCACACGCGTGGATAGTAAGGTTAAGAACTCTCTCAGAGTCGCTTCGTTCTCGGAGGAGCTTCTCTTCGACGGCAACTTTTCGGCAATCCATGAATTGCTCGATTTATACGTTCTCTTGTCTATCTAGTGTTACAAGAGATTCAGACTGGGGCAAACATTCGGTGGTTGACTCAGAGAGTGCCGCCGCAGTTGCCGGACCCGAGTGTGGCTGTTATGACGGTTGCCAGTCAAACAGATTGGGATATAATACTGATCCCTACGGATTCGAAGTGCCAGGGTCTTTGGGTTCCGCAGTCTTTTAGCAATCAGTTTAACTTCCGCGGAATAATGTTTTTTAGGCTTGCTTTATGTCATTGCATGAACATTATTCAGAAACGCAGGCCCAAATTCCTGTCCTTTAATTCGACAGTAGTGGCGTATCTCCGGAACCAGGGAGGCACTCTTTCGTTTCCGTTATTCAATTTAATGGAAAGAATCCGTCTGTTGGTTATAGTACACCAAGTTCAGTTTTGGTCCGTCATATTCCGGGTCGTCTGATTGTTTTATCGGACTCCCGTTCTCTTACGGGTCGCTTGTTGCTGTCAGAATGGACTCTCAACAAACAAGTATTCAATCAGATTTGCTATCTATGGTAGCGCCCAATGATGATTTATTTATGACACAGCTTGCTAATCAATTGCAGACGTATGTGTTAGCTTGTCCAGATCTCTGAGCTAATATTGTTAACGCTCTATTGATCTATAGGACGGAATGATAGGATACGCGTATCCTCCGGCGCTGTTGTTTTAGCAGGTATTGCTAAGATAAACAACCACAATACATTTCTGTTGATAGCATCTCTATCTTCACAGAGATCATGAGTAATTTACTCTCTTGTCTACTGTGGGTCTTAACGTGAAATCTTCCTCTATGTGAGGATCTTTTTCACTGGGTAAATCGTGTCATCTTTATCACAACCAGCAAGGTCGCAACCTTCATGTGTTCCGTTGTGTGGTCCGTATTGCATTGTAAGCACTGTACTGGACGAGCTTTGGACGCGATTTCTTACTATAGGAGATCCTCTTCTTCGCTATTCTATGCGGCTAAAGTGGAGGCTCTTCCGTCGTGGTGTAGGGATCATTATGTTCATATAGTTGATCCCTCCATACTACTCATTGCTATTTTTTAGTATACTTGTTTCACAAGATCTACTGCAGCCTGTTATTATTTAGGTTATAGGTTTATGTTACCTCATACCTATGCACTCTACGATAGTTTACAATTGAGTCTTTTGTCTCTTTATCTAAGTCAGTTAGTAACTTTTTGATAAATAGACTTAGAATCTTTAGATTAAATTCCTATACGGATTTTAACTTTGGTTCTTATTTAGCTAAGTAATCATTTGAGCCTCTGGAAACAGTAGTTTTCAAATTCTGACCTTTTAGACAGTAATTCTGTTGGTTTCTCTTTTACTGTAGAGTCAGTGAGTTTCATGCACTATCGATGGATGATTTTCACTTTCATAGTTTCGGAATCAATACTTCCGTTACTATTTAGGTTGGATTGTTGCATAAGAGTTAGGCTCCTATTATCCGGAACCTATTATTTTAAGGTCCTTCCGTCTTCGTATGGGCATAGGCCTTTACTCTTTCCGGGTACAGTTTATGCATTTATAAACAGATATCTGTTTATTACAAAGGGCGTAAGCTTCTTCTGTCTTTGATGTCTAGTAGAAGGACGTTACGCTCCATTTTATTGTTAATGGATTCTATTAACTATCGGTACTGCTTATGGTATATCATTGACTTAGCAGTTGTGCTTAAGTTTTCGGCTCATGAAGTAAGAGTTCTTCTACTTCTTGGGCTTACTTTAATAGTGTCGCTATTATAGATTTTTGAAGGCCGCTCATTGCGCTCAGCCATCCACATTCATGAATTTTATCTTATAAATATCGAGTCCATTTCTGGAGGCCTCTATTGTTAGGTCTATTATCTACTGCTCAGAATGTCATTCACTTAACAGTTGCTACTATAGCTAGGTAGGCTGTCTGTTTCGGCAGTGTCTCCGTTCGGCTGCCCTCTTCGCTCTGGGCTATTTGACCCAGGGCAAGAAAAAGGGGGGGGGGGGGGGGGGAGGGTGTTCCCTTGGGTCACCTGTTTTACTATGAAAACAAGGGGATACCTCCTCCGGAGTTAGTAATTCTGAGCTGTTATTGGGATGGTTGTTTAGTGAGAAGTTTAGGTTTTTAAAATTCATTCAAGTCTTAGTTTTTAAAGTATAGCTTTTGAATATTGCATATGTCAACGGACATGATTATGCAATCCTCAGACACTTTTAGGAGTATAAGAGTCTCTATTCTCTAGACTTATTTTATTTATTGGCTTACTTTAAAAATTATTAGTATAAGGATTATATTGGATATTAATAGAGTACATGGATGTATGAAGCTCAATTTTGGAAGGTGTTGTATCTTTCTAATTTATCATAAATAAGAAAGATACATGTAAGGCCTATTACTTCTTTTTCCCTACAGGGGATGACTCTATTTTATTTTATTGAGCATATTCCATTTTGCTCTATGTCCTTGGCCCTCCAGCCTTTTTACTATTCAGCTATGTCTGGGTCATTGGTACAGTATAAAAATGTTGAAAAATTTATAGTAATTTATATATTTTTTATACTTACCAATGACCCAGACGGGGATGGCCCTCCCAGGAGTTGGGAACTCTTGCCTCCCCGCTGAATACATAGCGCTTACCAGGCACTGGTTATTAGAATGATTAATGGCGCCAATTTCGGAACGTCCTTGACACTGCGCATGCGCAGTAGGGGCGAAGTGTGGAGGGCCTTTCAGGACATGTTTTCTTTAGTTTTAGATGCAAATTTTGGGGATTGGGGGGCAAAATTTGTGTTTGGCCCTATATTTTAAGAGTTAGCACCAGCTATGTCTGGGTCATTGGTAAGTATAAAAAATATATAAATTACTATAAATTTTTTAACTTTCCTGACTTTTTTTTGAAAAGCTTCAACGGAATGATTTCATTTTTGGTAACCTACTATAAAACGATGACTTACAGATGAAGTTTGAGTTTCATGCTGATTGCCTTATTCTTGTGTGAGTTATGGCCCTTGGAAATATGGAAAATCGCCAAAATATCAGTATTTTTATACTGTACCAATGACCCAGACTTAGCTGGTGTTAACTCTAACAAAAACCAGGGCCAAACACAAATTTTGCCCCCCAATCCCCAAAATTTGCATCCAAAACAAAAAGAAATCATGTCCTAAAGGACCTCCATACTACGCCTCTGCAGTGACGCAGACGTTCCGAAATTGGCGCCAATTATCATTCTCTGTTTGGCCCTTCATCAGTCAACATCTCACTGATCTTTGTGCTTGTAAATCTCAGTTTAAAGGATGCCAGACACGTAATTTTTGGAGAAAATGTGATTCTAAGGAGGATAGAAGGAGGAGAGGAAAAAGAAGTGACAAAAAAAATAATCAGGGCTGTACTTAAAATTTTTTGATGAAATTATGTTAAGTTGCCTATTTTCGAGGCATGGGCCTCTTGTTGTCATTCTTGCTAAATGTTGCACTGCTTATTCAGTGTTTCCTCTCCCCTAGCCTTCTAAAGTCCCCCCTTGCAATTCTCCCATGCTTTTGGCATATTTTTGAGAAAGTTCATTTCTAAAATTTCCTGGGAGAGTTGCTTGGTTACAGAATGTTTTCTGTTATTTTCCCCATAGTTATGTTTTCACCCATGGGTGTATAGCGTTTGTGTTCTGCATCTTCCATCTGATGTTCTGCAGATACTCCCCTGGGAGTCTCTGTTTTGCATCAGATAGAGTGTAATTTGATGACTGATTCCGGGCCAGTTTTTTCAGTGCCTGGAGTCATGTTTTCTGGTGTTTTACACTGATTGTTTACATTGGCAACAGCCTTTTTTGAGGGGGGCTGTTTGCCTTTGCTGTTATTTGTCTCACTATAAGATACATTTATATTATCCGAAAGTCTCTCATTAATTATTTAATATAAATTTAAAATTTTTGACCACACTTTGCCATCGGGGCTCAACGTTACTTTTCAGCAACTTGGGCTTCGCTGAAAAAATATTTTTTCAAAATTATTTTGATTTGCAATTGTTTTTTCATTTATTAATGGATCATGTTATTATGTATCTTTGTGTCAGGGGTTTTTGCGAGTAACTAGGACTTGTTGTTGTCCTTTCACAATGAAGGGACATTGTTCAAATTGTAATAGGAAGAAATCTTCCTCTGACTTTCATGATCATTGTATTAATTGTAGTCAGTGTTCTCGCATTAATCCCTGTCCTATATGTGAATATTGGGATGAGAAACATTGGAAACGTGTGTCACGATATGTTGTTTCTGGAGAAAGGGCTATGCCGGCTCTTTCTCCGCAAGGTCACTCTACTCTCTCAGTTTCTATTTCAGAGGAACAAGAACAGGGTGATGTTTCCATGTTATCTTCTACAAGTGTGCGTCCGTCGTCACAAATGAATTCAGAGCTAGCGGCAAAAGTGCTCATGGAGATTAGACAAATGTCGTCCGCTAGCTCGCCCGGTGTAGCGTCCATTCACCGAATGGTTCGGCAGCCGGGTTCGTCCGATGCGGTCCAAGAGGAAATTTTGGGTGATGCGAGCACTATAAACATAATAGATGCACACCCAGTGACGGCAGATAGTAAGCGAGAACGGAGGAAGCCTTTGAGTCCGGTTCCTAGCTCGTCCAGGTCCAGCCGGGCCGCGAGCGAGAGAGGCCCCTCTCTCGTACAACAACATCTGGGACCAGATGTTGTGGTACAAAATGTGTCTTTAGCGGAGCATACGTCCGTCGCTCGGGACGCTCCGTTGTATAAGCAGTCCGCGGAGACTGTTAAGGCTTCCTCTTCTCGTCAGCGCACACGACCGCACCTTGGCTGCGTGACCGCCGATATATTACCAGCTTCGCCGATCAAGGATTCTTCGGCGACCAGGTCACACCATCCGGCAGCCAGGGATTCGAGACCGATGGACTCCGGACGTTCGCATAGGAAAAGTATGCGGGAGCCATCTGATGCGGAGCTGCCCTCGGCGAAGCAGCGAAAGACTGTGCCTCCGCAGGTCTCGACGCCGGACATTCTTGTGCAGATAGCACAACTTATCGCAGCATCCCAGCAGCCGACAGAAACGGTGTCGGATCGAGAATTATCCGACGGCGCTGGGTCGGTACGCTCCGCCGAAGCATCGGGGGCGGACGACCGGGAACATCATGAGGTCCGACCGGATGGTGAAAGGGATACGGATGACTTGGAGCTATCCCTTTCGGAACAACATAAAGCTGCCGTGGACTTCATCCGGCACTTTCTCCCTCAAGTTGTTCCGTCGGGCCAGACTGCTGCGGTTCCGGACAAGAGGATTATAGCGTCATTGGACTGAATTTTTTGAGCGGTTCAGGGACATCGCTCCCGAGTTTCCGTCGCAGTCCAATAATGTTGCAAGAACATTTGAATTATTGAACGACGCTATATTTAAACTTGCTTCCAAGACGGGGAAAGCAGGTTTCTTGTCCGCTAATACTCTCAACCTGCCTTTCATTAATGCAAGGAATAAATTCGATACGGCAGGACAGGGTATCCCGAGAGTTCCTCTGCGTATGGACGACGAGGCGGAAGACTTAGAGCTATCATTACCGTCGTCGGCTTCTATTCCAACCGCTGTGTTGGAAACAGCTATTGCGTCTAACAGAGCCAATTTAGATGCCTTATCTTACGCAGATCACCTTACTAAGGCTTATCACTGCGCCTTCAAGGGAAAGAGTTTCAGGATATACAATCCTCTTTAAGACTTCTTTCAAGGGCAGTAGCTTATTCCATGTGTAACTCCGCCCTTTCAGTGGCAAATCTGGAGTTGGTTAGACGTGACGCAGCCCTAGCTACATCCACACTAGTGGATACTAAGGTGAAGAACTCTCTTAGAGTCGCTTCGGTCTCAGGAGAACTTCTCTTTGACGGCAAGCTTTCTGCTATTTATGATAAAATTACAAAGAAAGCTTCGGATTCTCTGTTGTTCAAATCTGCTTCTAAGAAGTCGGATACAGCAGACAAGAATAAGACAGGCACTTCTGGGTCTAATGCACCCAAGAGAGGTTCCTATAGAGGTTCCGGTGCGTCCTCTTGGTCTTATTCGAGAGACCGTCAGGGTAGCAACTCTCGTTCGGGACGTCCTTCAGGCCGGGACAATCGGTCGGACGCCCCGAGGTCGACGGGGCGAGGTGCGGGTCGTGGAGGACGTGGTTTCTCCTACCGCAGGCCTCGCAGGTCCAGGAGGTGATGGCTTAAACCTCTATCGCGTACCGGTTGGCGGAAGGTTGTCGAGCTTTTCACAAGAATGGGCGTCGATTACGGACGACCCTTGGGTGAGAGGAGTGACTTCGGAAGGTCTAAAGATATCCTTCAAACGAAAGCCTCCATTAACTCGAAGTCCAAAGTGGACTCATCTTCCGTCAAATCCGCAGAAAAGAGACGCTCTGTTATCAGAGGTGCAGTCTCTTTTAATGAAGAACGCGGTAGAGGTCGTAGAAAACCAGGAATCTCCGGGATTCTACAGCCATCTGTTTCTGGTTCCGAAACCAGACGGCTCGTTCCATCCAGTCATAGATTTGAGCCGGATAAACAAGCTGATCGTCGCTCCGAAGTTTTATATGGAGACGATTCGGTCGGTCTGAGCGAGTATTCGGGTGAACGATTATGCAACAAGCATAGATCTCAAAGATGCGTACTTTCACGTCATGGTACATCCGATATTCCGAAAGTACCTACGCTTCGTAGTCCTAGGAGTGGTGTATCAATTCCGGGCGATGTGCTTCGGATTGAATCTAGCACCCTGGGCTTTCACTCGGGTAATGAACTCGGTAATGATCTATTTCCGAGCTCATTCGTCTGCGGTAACGTCGGCCTACCTGGACGACATTCTTCAGAGGTACGGCAACGAGTTAACGCTTCAGAACGATGTTCAGAATCTTCTTCTATTGCTCCGACGTCTCGGTTTTATAGTAAACGAGGAGAAGTCGGATCTGGTTCCGTCCAAGTCATTCACTCATCTGGGAATCAGCTTCGAGACGCACAACAATCTCGTTCGTCTGCCGTTAACCAGAGCAAAATTAGTCAGTTGTTACGCTCGCTATTGTCTGCACGCAGACAAAGTCACAGCGAGAGAATTTATGAGACTGATAGGTCTGTGCGGAGCTGCCGCGGATCTCATTCCGATGGGGCGGTTACGCACACGTCCTCTTCAAATTTTCTTGACTCAGAATTGGAGTGTGAAAATTCATTCGCTCGATGGAGACGTTCTCTTGTCGGATCAAGTGAAACAAGAGATTCAGACTTGGGCAGACATTCAGTGGTTAACTCAGGGAGTTCCGCTGCAGTTGCCGGATCCGAGTTTTACCATTATGACGGATGCCAGTCAAACAGGTTGGGGTGCATCATTAATCCCATCGGATTCGAGATGCCAGGGTCTTTGGGATCTGCAATTCCTGTGCAAGCACATAAACATCAAGGAAATGATGTCAATTTGGCTTGCGTTACGTCACTGGATGGACATTATTCACAATGCTCATGTCCAAATCCTATCCGACAATACGACAGTAGTGGCGTATATACGGAATCAGGGAGGCACTCATTCAGTTCCGTTGTTCAATCTAACGGAAAGAATCCTTCTGTTTGCGCTAGAACATCACATTCTTCTTTCGGTCCGTCACATACCGGGTCGTCTGAATGTGCTAGCAGACTCCCTTTCACAAAAGGGTCGCTTGTTGCCGTCGGAGTGGACTCTCAACAAACAAGTATTCAATCAGATTTGCTACCAATGGGAACGGCCAATGATAGACTTATTTGCGACACATCTCAACAATCAGTTGCAGACGTATGTGTCTCCGTGTCCGGATCCAAGAGCATTTGCAGTAGACGCTCTGTCGATCCCTTGGGACGGAATGATAGGATATGCGTATCCTCCAGCGCCGTTAATTCAACAAGTATTGCTAAAGATAAAACAATCTCAATGCAAGATTCTGTTGGTAGCATCTCTGTCGCCACAGAGACCGTGGATAAATCTACTCAGGTGTCTGTTGTGGGACCTACCGCGAAAGCTTCCTCCACGGGAGGATCTTCTTTCGCAGGGGAAATCGCGCCAACTCCATCACAATCCGCAAGGTCTCAACCTTCACGTTTTTCCGTTGTGCGGTCCTTCTTGCATGGCAAACACTTTACAGGACGAGCAGTGGACGCGATTTCTAACTGTAGGAGGACCTCCTCTTCGCTAAACTATGCGGCTAAGTGGAAGGTTTTTCGTCGTTGGTGTAGGGATCATTCTGTAGATATATTCGATCCCTCTATACCAGACATTGCAAACTTTCTAGTATACTTGTTTGACGAAATCAAACTGCAGCCTGTTACTATAAAGGGTTATAGATCTATGTTATCTGATACCTATGCACATCATGATAGTTTACAAATTGGATCTAATGTCTCTTTATCTAAGTTGGTTAGAAACTTTTCGATAAATAGACCCAGAACTCTTAGACTAATTCCTAAGTGGAATTTAGCTTGGGTTCTTCTTAAATTGAAAGAAAAGCCATTTGAACCTCTTGGGACAGTAGATTTCAAATTCTTATCTTATAAGACAGCTTTTCTCTTAGCTTTCTCTTCTGCTAGAAGAGTCAGTGAGCTTCATGCACTGTCGGTGGATGATTCTCACTATCGTAGTGTCGGGAACACTATCACCTTCACTACTAATGTGGGTTTTTTAGCTAAGAATCAGGCTCCTAATAAATATCCGGAACCTATTGTTATTAAGGCTCTTCCGTCTTCAGACGGGCGTAGGCCTTTACTCTGTCCTGTTAGAGCGTTACGTATCTATAAACAGCAGAGATCTCAGTTTATCAGAAAGGGACGGAAACGTTTCTTTCTGTCTTTGATGCCTAATAGAAAGGACATTTCGGTCCATTCTATTGCTAGATGGATTCAATTAACTATCCGTACTGGTTATGAAAATTTATCTTCTTCTCAGCAGTCTGTGCTTAAGATTTCTGCTCATGAAGTAAGAGCTCTTTCTACTTCCTGGGCTTATGCTAATAGTGTTGCTATTACAGATTTAATGAAGGCTGCTTATTGGTCTCAGCCATCCACATTTACGAATTTTTATCTTAGAAATATTGAGTCCATTTCTGGAGACCTGCATTGTTTAGGTCCGTTATCTGTTGCTCAGAATGTCGTCCACTAAACAGTTGCAACTATAGTTATGCAGGCTTTCTGTTCCGGCAGTGACTCCGTCCGGCTGCCCTCTTCGCTCTGGGGTATTTGACCCAGGGCAAGGGGAAGGGGGGGGGGGGGGGGGGGTGTTCCCTTAGGTCACCTGCTTTATAGTGAAAAGCAAGGGAATGCCTCCTCCAAGTCAGTATTTCTGAGTCGCTTCCGGGATGGTTTTAAAGTGTAATATTAATGTTAAAATTCATTCATGTCTTATTTTTAAAGTGTAGCTCGGTGTGAAGCATTTGTATATGTCAAGTGTCAAACGGGCTTTAATATACAATACTCGGACACTTTTAAATGACTATAAAGAGTCTCAATTCTCTGGACTACTTTATTTATTGGCTTACTTTAAAAATAATTAGTATAAGGGATATACTGGATGTTAATAGAGAACATGAATGTTATTGTGCTCAATTATTAAGGGTAGTGTATCTTTCTAATTTAATATTAAATAAGAAAGATACATGTAAAGCCTAATACTCCTTTTCTCCTTAAGGGGTTACCTCTTTACTATATAGTTGAGCTTATTGGATTTTCCTCTATGTCCTAGGCCCTCCAGCCTGTTTACTATTCAGCTAAGTCTGGGTCATTGGTACAGTATAAAAATGTTAAAAAATTTATAGTAATTTATATATTTTTTATACTTACCAATGACCCAGACGGGGATGGCCCTCCCTGGAGTTGGGAACTCTTGCCTCCCCGCTGAGTACATAGTGCTGACCAGGCACTGCCAGTAAGAATGATAATTGGCGCCAATATCGGGAGGTCTGCGTCACTGCGCATGCGCAGTAGAGGCGTAGTATGGAGGTCCTTTAGGACATGATTTCTTTTTGTTTTGGATGCAAATTTTGGGGATTGGGGGGCAAAATTTGTGTTTGGCCCTGGTTTTTGTTAGAGTTAGCACCAGCTAAGTCTGGGTCATTGGTAAGTATAAAAAATATATAAATTACTATAAATTTTTTAATTTTCCGGACTTTTTCTGGAAACGCTTCAATGGAATTATTTCATTTTTGGTAACCTACTATAGAACGATGACTTACAGATCAAGTTTAATTTACACTGTGTCCATCCATCCATCCGTCAGTCTGTCAGTCAGTCTGTCCATCATACTTTAGTTTTCCGGACTTTTTTTGGAAAAGCTTCAACGGAATGATTTCATTTTTGGTAACCTACTATAGAACGATGACTTACAGATCAAGTTTCATTTACACTCTGTCCATCCATCTGACAGTCAGTCTGTCAGTCTGTCGGTCATACTTTAGTTTTCAGGGCTTTTTTTGGAAACGCTTCAACGGAATGATTTCATTTTTGGTAACGTACTATAGAACGATGACTTACAGATCAAGTTTCATTTGCACTCTGTCCATCCATCAGTCTGTCAGTCAGTCTGTCAGTCATATTTTAGTTTTCCAGACCTTTTTTGGAAATGCTTCAACCGAATGATTTCATTCTTGGTAACCTACTATAGAACGATGACTTACAGATCAAGTTTGAGTTTCATGCTGATTGCATTATTCTTGTGTGAGTTATGGCCCTTGGAAATATGGAAACGTGCCAAAATATCAGTTTTCTGGACTTTTTTTGGAAATTCTTCAACGGAATTCATGCTGATCACATCTTGGTTATAACATTTGTATAATTATTAATGCTCATTAGTCCGGTAGGGGACATTGTATTGCTTCAGCGATATGTGCGCTCTTGTTCTTTTTTTTAAGTTTGTATAGATAATAAAAAGAAAGCACATGGCAACCAAAATGACCATGTGAGTAAGATTTTTTTTTGGCCTCTAAGCAGTGTTCTGGGGCAAAAAATGGAAATTTTTAGTTATACAAGAATTTTTTGTGCACCTACTTTCCTCAAATCATGTTTGTTAAAGGGATAAATGTTTTAATGCCAAGATTGATGGGAGCTGCCCAGAATATTGAAGTTCTCTGATTTTCGTTCTGTTGTCCAATGATATCCTGTATAATGGCATGTTGTTGGAAAGGATTAACCGTTTACCTTTCATGCTACTTCAGAAATTGTTCCTAAATAACTAGAAGGTTTTTTTTGTTTCATGCACTTTGGGCACATAACTTATTACTCCTCATTGGAGCATGACACAATTTTTCGAACAAAAAGGACATTGTAAGCAAAAATTAAAAAAATAACATTTCACCTGTCTTCATTGCTAAGTTTTATTCAGATCTCGGGAGGGGGGGGGGGGGGGGGGGGGGAGGCAGAGATTCATAAGGTGTAAGGGTAATAAACGTCATGCCAGAATAGATCACAATATTGAAATAGTTTATATTGAATAGACTCTGGCATTATTGTAATTCCAGGATTGGATTATTATTTTGGGGGCTGAATTACCTTGTTTATCAGTTTGACATTTGGTATTTAAATGATGGTATTTTTGGTACACAGTAGAATCCAGTGCTGGAGAGAGGGTGGAGGGCCTGGGGTAATAACCCCAGGGCCTGGAACTCTGCCCCACCCCCCAGTTCTGACTCCTGTGCCAAGCCTGGCCCGCTGATCACCGAATGAGAACAGCAAGATAAGTTGTCCGTTGTATTGGAATACTAGTTGCTACTCACGTCAAGAAGAAATGGGAGTGCCAGGTAGTGTTGGGAGGTCATGAAATGTTTACATGGTTTTGGTTTCTACTCGTTTATTTTTAAAAAAGAGTTGACTCCGGTTTCAGTTTCGGGAGTTTTTGTAGAAAAAAATATTCAAATATTAAACACTATAAACACTTTGGTTTTTTCCCCAAATATTAGGTTAAACATAAGTTCAAAGTGCATGTGTACCTTCCCCTCTCTCTCTAAATTCTAAATTATAAGATTATATATAGCGCAGCACATGTACAGTGAACCATTAATCCAGAATACAACGAAGATTGTCCACAGATACACAGTTGAATAGCATTGGAAGACACCCCCCCCCCCCCCCTCCCAAACACACACACAAGACAAGAGGAAAATGTGGTACAATGCACAACTTGGATAAAAAAATTGCTGAAGGTGTAATGTGAAATGCCAGGCCAAAAAAATCCCTTTGTTTAGGGTAACCAATTATGCCGAACCAAAACATATTTACAAAGTAAAAGGTGATTATTTAGGTCATTGTAACCCTAATTTTTATCGGACTTCAACTGTGAATTTGAAACCTATTTTGAGGTTCAAACTTTCAAAAATACATGTAAAAATAAATATATATCGGACAGTATAGATGCGGAGCAAGTGGTATGTTCCAGTTCAGCAAAGGACACTGCATTTGATAAAGTGATCATTTTACAGATACAGTGTTTTACCATTGGTGTTGAAGCCTTACATGAAGGCCATGAAAATTAATGAATATTGTTGAGTTTCATGTATTGATACTGAAAGCCCCCAATCTTGGCCTGCAGTCTTGAAAATGTTATTGGAGCAAGTATAGTGTCCAACTCTTTTTTTTAGCTTAACTTGACAAAGTTAAGATAAGCTATTGCCATCATGCGTGCGGAAGTCTGTTAGTCTGTTCACATTTTCCTTTAGCACAGGCTACACCCCGCAGTTCTTGTTTGATTGTCACGAAATTTCATATTCAGGTTTGGGTTCATGTCTATATGAGAACGTCCCCTTTTGGTCGTGATCTGTCAACCAACCGGTATGGCTGCCCGAGCCCAAAACCCGAAAACCATTAGCACAGTCTACAGGTCGTATTTATGAAGGAATTTCATTGTAACTTCATTGTAACTTGGTAGGATACCTCTGTATAATGCCTAGATGGGCATTATCTGTCAATCGTATGATGTCTACATGAGAATTTCCCCATTTGGGCGTGATCTGTCAACTGTGACGACTGCCGAGCCCAAAACCCGAAAACCTGTAGCACAGTCTACAGGTCATATTTATGGAGGGATTTCATTGTAACTTGGTAGGTTGATTTCATATAATGTCCAGATGAGAAAGTCCCCCTTTGGACTTGATTAGGAAACTGTGATGGCTACAGGGGCCTGAAGCCCGAAAACCTTTAGCACAGTCTACAGGTCATATTTATGAAGGGATTTCATTGTACATTGTAACTTTGTAGGGTGCCTCTGTATAATATCTAGATAAGAACGTCCCCTTTTGGTCCTGATCTATCAACCGTGACGACTGCCCAAGCCCGAAACCCAAATTTTTTTAGCACAGTCTGCATGTCATATTTAATATGGAGGAATTTCATTGTAACTTGGTAGGATGACTCCGTATGATGTCTAGATGAGAACTTCCTCATTTGGTTGTGATCTGTCAACCGTGACAACTGCCTGAGCCCAAAACCTGAAAACCTTTAGCACAGACTACAGGTTGTATTTATGGAGAGATTTCATTGTAACTTGGTAGGTTGGCTTCATATAATGTCTAGATGAGAACGTCCCCTTTTGGACATGATTGGGCAACTGTGATGGCTACAGGGGCCCGAAGCCCAAAAACCTTTAGGACAGTCTACAGGTCATAATTACGAAGGAATGTCATTATTAGCATGGTAAGATGACTCCAAATAATGTCTAGATGAGAACGTCCCCTTTTGGTTGCGATCATTCAGCCTTGATGGCTGCCTGAGCCCAAAAACCTTTAGCATAGTCTATAGGTCGTATTTATGGAAGGATTTCATTGTACCTTGTTAGGCTGACTCCATATAATGCCTAGATGATGACATTCCCTTTTGGTCGTGATTGGTCGACTGTGATGGCTACAGGCACCCAAAGCCCGAAAATCTTGAGCACAGTCTACAGGTCATATTTATGAAGGGATTCCATTGTAACTTTGTAGGACCACTCCAGATGATGCCCAGATGAGAATGTCCCCTTTTGGTTGCGATCATTCAACAATTATGGCTGCCTGAGCCCGAAGCCTGAAAACCTTTAGGACAGTATTCAGTTCATATTTATGAAGGAATTTCATTGTAACTTGGTAGGTTGACTTCATATAATGTCTAGATGAGAATAGCCCCTTTTGGATATGATTGGGCAACTGTGATGGCAACAGGGGCCCAAAGCCCGAAAACCTTTAGCACAGTCTACAGGTCATATTTATGAAGGGATTTCATTGTACCTTGGTAGGATGACTCCAAATAATGTCTAGATGAGAACGTTCCCTTTTGGTCGCGATCATTCAGCCTTGATGGCTGCCCAAGCCCAAAAACCTTTAGCATAGTCTATAAGTCGTATTTATGGAAGGATTTCATTGTAACTTGTTAGGCTGACTCCATATAATGCCTAAATGATGATATCCCCTTTTGGTCATGATTGGTCAACTGTGACCACTGCAGGGGCCCGAAGCCCGAAAATCTTGTGCACAGCCTACAAGTCATATTTATGAAGGGATTTCATTATAACTGCGTAGGATCACTCCAGATGATGCCCAGATGAGAATGTCCCCTTTTGGTTGTGTTCATTCAACCATGATGGCTGCCTGAGCCCAAAGCCCGAAAACCTATAGCACAGTCTACAGGTCATATTTATGAAGGATTTCATTGTAACTTGGTAGGTTGACTTCATATAATGTCTAGATGAAAACGTCTCCTTTTGGATGCAATTGTGATGGTTACAGGGGCCCGAAAACCTTTAGCACGGTCTAGAGGTCATATTTATGAAGGGATTTCATTGTAACTTGGTAGGATGACTCCAAATAATGTCTAGATGAGAACTTCCCCTTTTGGTCACGAACATTCAGCCTTGATGGCTGCCCAGGCCCAAAACCCAAAAACCTTTAGAATAGTCTATAGGTCGTATTTATGGAAGGATTTCATTGTAACTTGTTAGGTTGACTCCATATAATGCCTATATGATGACATCCCCTTTTGGTCGTGTTTGGTCAACTGTGATGACTTCAGGGGCCCAAAGACCGAAACCCTTGAGCACAGTCTGCAGGTCATATATATGAAGGTGTTTCATTGTAACTTTGTAGGATCACTCCATATTATGCCCAGATGACAACGCCACAAAACCCAAAAAACTTTAGTACAGACTACAGGTCGTTTTTGTGAAGGGATTGCATTGCATGTTAGTAGAATGACTCAGTATAATGTCGAGATGAGGACGTTCCCTTTTAGTTGCAATCGATCTACCATCATGGCTACACAGGCCTGAAGCCCGAAAACCTTTAGCACAGTCTACAGGCAATATTTATGAAGGGATTTCAATGTAACTTGAAAGGATGACTCATTTTGGAATAATTTCACTGTAACTTGGTAACTTTCTTTGACATACGTTAACCGTGTGGGCCACATACATTAATGGGAGGTCATATTAACCCACCCCTCAGCTCTTTAGTACTGTGTACACCTTATATTAATGTCTCCCACTTTTTTAAAAAAAAACAGGAGATATTAAATTCGGGGAGTCCTTCGGTGTTTTTCGTTTCCAGACTCAAACTTTCCTTACAGTGGCCGGATTTTGATGAAATTTGAGTAGTAGATCACTTTCATCAATTGTGGGTCCAAGTTCGAAATTGGGCATTTTCTGCACATATTTAATTAGGTTGCTGAAATTTGATTGGCTGATGGTTTCCAGACTCGAACTTTCCTTAAAATCAACCGATTTCGATGAAATTTCATATATGGATTACTTTTATCAATACCTAGGTCAAGTTCGAATGTGGGAAATTTTGTACCGAAAATCTGTCCTTCTGCCTGTCCGTCTGCCCTGTGCGTCAACGCACCTCGGACTAAAAGCTGTATTTATGAACCGATCTTCACAAAACTTCTTGGGTATCTTTGTTAACATTGCGAGACCACAATATGTGTTTCGGAGTTTGGTCCAAAATTCAAGATGGCCACCAGTGGCCATTTTGTTCCAAAATTGGGTGTAATCAGTTTTTAGCTCAACTTTGGCGAAGCCAAATTTGAGCTTTTGTCATGGCCCTTCGTCCATCTGGCCGCCTGTCCATACGTCAACAATTGGATACGGCTCGGGCTAGAGGCCGTATTTATGAACCGATCTTTACGAAACTTCTTGGGTACCTTTGTTATGACTGTAGGACGAGAACGAGTGTTTTTGGGTGCGGTCCGAAATTCAAGATGGCTGTCAGCTGCCATTTTGTACCGACGATGCAGAAATCTGTTTTTTGTACAGAACTTCCATATGAAAGCTGTGATTTGAATAATTTTTTGTATGAATGTTTAGTACCATGGGATACATCACATATAATACAGGTTTTTTTCTCGTGCGTAAATTGTGCAAATTAGACTAATTTTGATGTTTTTTGGTGTTACTTTCAGCACTGTAAGTGCCAATGCCAATACGGCTCGGGCTAGAGGCCGTATTTATGAACCGATCTTTACGAAACTTCTTGGGTACCTTTGGTATCACCATGGGACGAGAACGAGTGTTTTGGGGTCCGGTCCGAAATTCAAGATGGCCGATGGCAGCCATTTTGTACAAAATTAGGTGCAATCAGATTTTTGCACAGAACATCCATATGAAAGCGCTGATTTGAATAATTTTGTGTGTGAATGTTTAGTACCATGGGATTCATCACATATAATACAGGTTTTTTTCTCGTGCAGAAATTATGCAAATTAGATGAACTTTGATTTTTTCAGTGCGACTTGCACACAGTTAGTACACATGTCAATACGGCTCAGACTAGAGTCTGTATTTATGAACTGATCTTCACGAAATGTCTTGGGTACCTTTGTTATCACCTTGGGACGAGAACGAGTGTTTCTGGGTGCGGTCTAAAATTCAAGATGGCTGCCAGTGGCCATTTTGTACCGAAATTGGGTCTAATCAGTTTTTTGTACACAACTTCTATACAGCTCAGACAAGAGGCCATATTTATGAACCAATCTTTACGAAACTTCTTGGGTACCTTTGTTATCACCGTGGGATGAGAGCGAGTGTTTTGGGGTGTGGTCCGATATTCAAGATGGCCACCAGCAGCCATTTTGTACCAAAATTAGTGCAATCAGTCTTTTGTACAGAACTTCTGTATGAAAGTTCTGATTTGAATAAATTTTTGTATGAATGTTTAGTAACATGGAATACATCACGTATTATAAGGTTTTTTTTTTCGTGCATAAATTATGCAAATTAGATGAACTTTGATTTATTCAGTGCTACTTACACAATGTAAGCACACATGTCAATACAGCTCAGGGTAGAGGCTGTATTTATGAACCGATCTTCACAAAACTTCTTGGATACCTTTGTTATCACCTTGGGACGAGAATGAGTGTTTCTGGGTACGGTCCAAAATTCAAGATGGCTGCCAGTGGCCATTTTGTACCGAAATTAGGTCCAATCAGTTTTTTGTCACAAGTTCTGTACAGCTCGTATTTATGAACTGATCTTCACAAAACTTCTTGGGTACCTTTGTTTTCACCTTGGGACAGGAACGGGTGTGTTTTGGGGTGCCTTTGTTATCACTGTGCTATGAGAACAAATATTTTGGGGTTCAGTCAGACCCACTCTGGGACTCAAGATTTCTTTTCTAGTTTAGCATCTGACTGTCACCCACCTTTACAATACTTTACCTATACATTTGTTACAGGAAACGGTCAGTATTTATGTACAGACCGTTACAATACTTCTTTATATGTACCTTTGTTATCAGGTCATTACCTAGATGTTCGTCATTGCTGTGTCACATACTATACATGTACATGTCTTTGTCTTGACAAGTTGAGCTACAGTATCATTGACACTTTCATTTGTACAGACCTCCTATACGAAAGTTCGGATTTGAATAAATTTTTCTATGAATGTTTAGTAACATGCAATACATCACATATAATACAGGTTTTGTTCTCGTGCAAAAATTATGCAAATTAGGGAAACTTTGATTTATTCAGTGCTACTACTAATTCACAGTAAGTGCACACCTTCCGTGTTTTTCGTTTCCAGACTCTAACTTTCCTTACAGTCAGTCGATTTCGATGAAATTTGGGTAGTAGATCACTTTCATCAGTTGTGGGTCCAAGTTCAAACATGGGCATTTTCCGCGCATATTTAATTAGGCTGCTTAAATTTGATTGGCTGATGGTTTCCAGGCTGTAACTTTCCTTAGAGTCAAACGATTTCAATGAAATTTCATATATGGATTACTATTCACATCAGTTTAATGTAATATGTTCCCCGTGGGAACCCCGGGAAGTAAGCAGCACTTGTTTACTGCGGTAAACCAGTTCCGCTTTACTAGTAAAATAGGACCCAGTCACCAATGCTTGGGGTGAAAGTCCTCTAAAATGGGCAACATGTTGATCAACGATTGACTATCCTTGACTTCATCGCCATGTTGTGTCACGATTAGCCATTGTGCATAAATATGTGACGTTAACCACCAACAAACAAATGTAATATGTCTTATCATAGAGTCTTAATTTTTAGTGATTCTCACAGTTATATTCCACATCACTTTACTTGCTTTGACAGTGACCTCTGTGAAAATAAATCTGATAACCACTGTCTGAAGCACTGTCTGTTCTGTCTCTTCTAAATAACTTCCACTTGCAACTCAACTATATTCCACTGGATGCATTAATTCCCCTTGAAACTGCTGCCCAGCGGGAGACATGAATTCACCAAATTTGCTTGTTTTTATTAAAAACATAGCATACAGGGAACATAAATTAACATATTCCCAATTATCACAATTCTTGTCTTATTTCATACTTCTTTCATAAACATTGAACATTATCCTTTTCATCAAACACACCACACAGACAAGTTAAGCTACAGTGTCATTGACACTTTCATTTTAATTCCATTCAAACATATACATAGAAATTACTGACAGTGGCCAGCAGATATTGCATTCAAGTGAAGTGTGTGGTCATTTTGGTAATTAGATATTTTTATACTGTACCAATGACCCAGACTCAGCTGGTGCTAACTCTAAAATATCTAGGGCCAAATGCAAATTTTACCCCCAATCCCCCAAATTTGCATCTAATACCGAAAATTACATGTCCAATATGGTCCTCCATACCTTTACTCCACTGCGCTTGCGCAGTGTCAAGGAGGTCTCGAAATTGCCGCCAAAAGACATTCTTTGTTTGGCCCTCAATACAGTTACACTTCACTGTTATTTGTGCTTGTAAATCTCAGTTTTAAGATGCCAGACGCATAATTATGAGAGAATTGGTGGATATATGGTGGAAATAGAAGGTGGAGAGGAAAAAACAGTGGATACAAATGTTCAGGGCTGTAACTTATAATTTTTTTACGAAATTATTCATGTTACCTATTTTCAAGGCATGGCCTTGTTGTGGTCATTCTTGCTATGAATGTTCCATTGTTTAATCAGTGCTTCCTCTCTCCCCTTTCCTTTATTCCCCCCTAGCTATTCTCTCATGCTTTTGACTTATTTTTGTAATGTTTATTACTAAAATTTCTTGGGAGTTTTGGCTTTGTAACAGAATTATTTTCTGTTTTTTCCCTGTGTTACGTCCTTACCCTAGACGTAGGCATTTTGGTCTGCATCTACCATCTGATGTTCTACAGTTTCTTCTCTGGAAGCCTCTTGCATCAGATAGTGTTTTAATTTGTAACTGATTTCAGGCCATGTTTGTTTCAGTGCCTGGAGTCAATGTTTCCGGTTTGTTGACACTTTTGCTTATGTTGACAACTGTTACTTCTGACAGTGATTACTTGTCTTCTGCTTAATTTAGTTCATAGTAAGATACATTAATATTGTCCGTAAATGTTACATTAATTTTTCAAAATGATTTTAAATTTTTGTCCACACTTAGGCTTTTTGGGGATCCATTTGGGCTCAGGGTTCCCATTGGGAACTTTGGCTCTTCGGAAAAAATTTTTTCAAATTTGTTTTCTTTTTTGAATAATTTTTTCGCAATGTTATGGATTATTTTATTATGTGTCTTTGTTTTCAGGGTTTGGTGCGAGTACTTTGACTGTTTACTTTTTCACTTTGAAAATTTATTGTTCAATTGTAATGGGAGGAAATCTTCCTCTGATTTCTGTATTAATTATAGTCAACGTACTCGCACTAACCCTTGTTCAATGTGTATTAATTGGGATGACAAACGTCGGAGGCGTGTGTCACGGTAAGTTGTTAGCGGGGAGAAGACCATGCGGCCATCTCCCTGCCGGGTCACTCTAGTTTTTCACTCTCTTTTTCAGAGGAACAAGAACAGTGTCGTCCAAGAGTGTTCTTCCATCGTCACAATGAAGAGCTAGTGGCAAAAGTGCTCATGGATATACGGCAATTGCCTAAGAGGCCCCTAGTAGGGTCGACGGCGTTGACGTCAATGTCTGCTAGCTCGCCCAGTGTCACCCCATTTACCGAATAGATCAGTGCCCGGGTTCGTCCGATGCGGTCCAGGAAGGAATTTCGGGTGTTGTGAGCACTATAAACATACCATGTTCACACCCAGCGACGACGGAACAGAGGATAGTACAGAGGAAGCCTGTTAGTCCGGTTCCTAGCTCGTCCAGGTCCATCCGGATCGCGTGCGAGAGAGGCCACATCTCTCTTACATCAACATCTGCGCCACGATGTTGTTGTATGTTCGTTTGATAGTCGGAGCATACGTCCACTCCTCCTGTTCAGGACGCTCTGTCGCATAGGCAGTCCAACGCGGCTGTTCTATTGTTTTCCTCATCCCCACGTCAGCACACACGACCGCACCTTGGCTTTGTGACCACAGATTCCTGAGGACATTCATATGATATAAGGCAGGAAGGAACGTTCCAGGATCTTATGTATCGCCGTCCAGGGATTCCACGTCAACCAGGTCACTACATCTGCTTGCCAAGGACACGAGGCCTTTCCAGTTGGGATGTTCGCATATTATATAAATGCAGGAATGAATGTCCCTGGAGTTTCCAGCGGCTATGTACATAAGACCGTGGCTCCACAGGTCTCTTTGACGATCAAGAACAGAGTAATGTTTCCGTGATGTCTTCAAAGTGTGCTTCCGTCATCACAATCAAATGAAGAGCTAGTGGCAAATGTGCTCATGCAGATACGTTAATTGCCTAAGAGGTCCCAAGTAGGATCGACGGCTTTGGCGTCTGCTAGCTCGCCCGGTGTAGCGACCATTCAGCGAATGGCTCGGCACCTGGGTTAGTCCGTTGCGGTCCAGGAGGAGGTTTGGGTGATGTGAGCACTATAAATACAGGTGCACACCCAGCGACGAGGGATACGAGGATGGTACGGAGGAAGCCTATTAGTCCGTTTCCTAGCTCGTCCAACTCCGCACGGGCTGCGAGCGAGCGAGGTCCCTCTCTCGTACAACAACATCTGGGTACAGATGTTGTTGTACAGAATGTTCCTCAGTTGGGGCATACATCCACCGCACAGGACGCTCCGTGATATAGACAGTCCGGAGAGACTGCTTTATTGCCTTCCTCATCCTCATGGCAGTGCACAAGACCGCACCTTGGCTACGTGACCAGTGATATCCAGACAATCTCGCCGACCAGGAATTCACGGCAACCAGGTCACGCCATCCGGTAGCCAAGGATACGAGGCCTTCATACTTCGGACGTTCGCATTATAAAGTATGCAGGAGTCAACGTCTTAGGAGCTTCCAGCGGCTAAATATTGTAAGACCGCAGCTCCACAAGCCTCCGTTACGGACGTGCTACTGCAGTTAGCACAAATTGACGCAGCATCCCAGCAACCGACAGAAACTCTGTCGGATCTGAAATTATCCATAGTAGCTGGGTCGGTACGTTCCACTGCAGGTGCAGACATGGACGACCAAGTATTACAAGTGGTCCGACTGGATGGTGAAAGGGATACGGTATAGTTGAATTTTTCCCTTTCGGAACAACATAATTGCCGTGGAGTTCATCTGGCTTTAATTTTCTGACGTTGTTCCTCCGGACCAAAATGCTGCATTGCCGAATAAAAGACTGATAGCGCCACTGGACACAGATTTCTTTAATCGGTTCAGGGACATCGTCCCACAGTTTCCGTCTCACTCCAGAAATGTCTCAGAGACATTTGAATTTTTATATGACGCTATATATAACTTGCTATTTATAGAGCAAGTCCGGTCTCATATCGGCAAGTGCTCTTCATCTGCCTTTCATCAATTCATGGAATAATTTGAAACGGCAGGACAGGGCATTCTGAGAGTTCCTCTGCGTCTAGACGACCAGGTCTAAGTCCTAGAGTTGTCTATACTTTCGTCTATGTCTATTCCAACCATGTTGGAAATGTTAATATCGTCTAATACGGCAAGCTTAGACACATTATCGTACGCAGATCAACTTACCAGAGCGTTATTATTACGCCTCAAGGGAAAAGAATTCCAGGATGTATATCCTCTTATAAATTCTTTCAAGGGCCTCACGTAGAACTCCGCCCTTTAGTGGCAATTTTTAGTTGGTTAGACGTGACACGGCCCTGGTTACATTCACACGTGTGGATAGTAAGGTGAAAAACTCTCTCAGAGTCGCTTCGGTCTCCGGAGAGTTTCTCTTCGACGGCAAGCTTTCCGCAATATGTTATCAGATAACTAAGAAAGCTTAATCTCTCTGCTATTCAAATCCGCTTCCTATAATCGGATTCAGCGGAGAAAGTAGGACAGGCACTTCTCGGGAAAAAACTCCAGAGGGAAGTTTCTATAGAGGTTTCTATGCGTCCTCTAGGTCTTACTCTAGAGACCGTCAGGGTAGCGACTCAGGTAGGGGCCATAATTCTGACCGAGACATCCGGTCAGACGTCCCTAGGTCGACGGGGTGAGGTGTGGGCCGTGGAAGACATGGTTTCTCCTTCCGCTAGCCTCGCAAGACCAGGAGGTATTGGTCTTATCCTCTATCGTGTACAGTGAGTGGAAGACTGTTGAGTTTCTCAAACTTTTGGAAGTAGTTTAGTTTGGTTTCGAAAGGTGATTTCGGTAGGACTATATTGTCCTTCAAACGTAACTTACGTTACCTCAAAGTCCAAGATGGACTCAGTTTCCGTCAAGTATGCAGGAAAGAGGCTTGCTTCCACCAGAAGTCCAGTCTCTTTTGGTGGGATCACGATAGAGATTGTAGAAATCTAGGAATTTCCAGGTTTCTACAACCATCCTTTCTGGTTCCAAACCAGACATCTCGTTCCGTCCACTCATGATCTGAGCTGGATAACAAGCTGATTGTGGCTCCAAATATTTATATGAGTCTTTCTGATCGGTCAGAGGGAGCATTCGGGTGTACTACTATGCTACATGCATAGATTTCTAGTTGCATACTTTCACGTCATGGTACATCAGGCGTTTAGAAAGTATCTTTGCTTCTTGATCATAGGAATTTTGTATAAGCACCGAGCAATCTGTTTCGGTATGAATCTAGCCTCTGGGCTTTCACTCGAATATCGAACTCGGTAATGACGCATTTCTGAGCTCATTCGTCTGTTGTATCGTCGGCCTACCTGGACAACATTCTTCAGAGGTATGGCAATGAGTTAACGCTTCAGAACAATGTGCAGATTCTGCTTCTATTGATCCGACGTCTCGGTTTCTTAAGTAAACGAGGAGAAGTCGGATCTGGTTTCGTCCAAGTCATTTACCCACCGGGGGATGAGCTTCGAGATGCATTACATTCTTGTTCGTCTGCCGTTAACCAGAGCAAAATTAATCAGTTGATAATTCCCTATTGTCTTCAAAAGACAAGGTCTCAGCGAGAGATCTCATGAGACTGATACGCTTATGCGGAACTGCCGCAATTTTATTACGATGGGGCGGTTACGCATTGGTCCTCTTCAATTTCTTTTAATTCAGAATTAGAGGGTGAGGATTCTTTTGCTCGATACGGACATCGTCTTGTTAAATCAAGTGAATAAGAGTTTCAGACTTGGGCAAGTCTTCAGTGCTTAACTCAGGTAGTTCCACTGCAATTGCCAGATCCGAGTTTTACAGTTTTGACGGATGCCACTCAAAGACGTTGGATCGTTTCATTGAGCCCAACGGATTTGAAGTGCCAGGGTCTTTTGATTCTGTAGTTCCTTATCAAGCCCTCAAACATCAAGGATGATGTCATTTTGGCTTGTGCTACATTATTGGATAACGTTATTCAGAATGCTCATATGCTAATTCTGTCCGACAACTCGAGGGTATTAGCATATTTTCGGAATTATAGAAGCACTAATTCCATCCTGTTATTCATGTTAACGGAATGAATCTTTCGGTTGGTACTAGAAAATCAAGTTCTCTTATCGGTCCGTCATTTTCCGGGTTGTCTGAACTGGAGGGGCTGTTTGTTGCCGCCAGAATGGGCTTTCAACAAACGAGTATTCAATCAGATTGCTACCAAGGAGAGCGGTCTATGATCGACTTATTCGCGACGCATCTCAACAATCAGTTGCAGACGTATGTGTCAATGTTTGGATATTTGAGCATTTGCTGTAAACGCTCTATCGATCTTGTAATAATAATAATAATAATTGATTTTGTAAAAGCATAAAACCACGAAGAGTGCCCTAAAACGCTTCACAGAAATAAAATACACTTTTCTGAAAATAAAGAGTCACATGTTTAAGTTTCCTCTAGGGAGGTTCAGGAGAATGCTTCAGTAAATAGGAAAGTTTTAAGATTTCTTTTGAAGATGTTGATAGTTTCTGAAATTCTGACACTAATAGGCAACGCATTCCACAATCTTGGACCCACGATGGAGAACACACGATCATTAGCCAGATTAGATCTGCTAAAAGGTATGACAGTTGAATTTGATCTTTAGATCTCAGACTGCGTGATGGAGTGTATACAGTGATGAGCTCTTGCAGGTAAACTGGAGCCAGATTGTGGATACATTTGAATACTAAGATCAATATTTTGAAATTGATTCTCTGTTTAACTGGAAGCCAATGTAATTGTCTTAAAACAGGTGTTATGTGTTCAGAGCATTTGGTACCAGTAATTATCCTAGCAGCAATATTCTGAACTTTTTGAAGCTTCTGAATCAAATACTGCGGCAGTCCCACTAACACAGAATTACAATAGTCTATTTGTGAGGTGATGAAGGAATGCACAAGTTTTTCAAGTGCTGACTGGTTAAGATAAGTTCTCAGTCTTCCAATATTCCGAAGCTGCCAGTAACATTTTTGACATATTTTATTGATATGGATGTCTAGCTTTAAATTTGAGTCCATAATCAGTCCAATATTCCTGGCCGATTCACTTTTCATGGTGATGTTGTTTCCAACCTGAATTGATGTAACAGTGGGTGTAGGCATGCGAACCCCGGATATCACTAAGAATTCTGTTTTAGAGTCATTCATTTTCAGTTTAAAATCTATCATCCATTCCCGCACCAGATTTATGCAAGTTTCCATGTAGCTGACTGCAGTGATTGAGTCACTTTGAAGAGATGAATTAAATGTAATGTACAGTTGGGTATCATCCGCATACAGATGATATGATAGATATGCCATGCCTTTTAAGAAGACGACCCAGAGAAGAAGTGTACAGAGTAAACAAAAGTGGACCACGAACTGAGCCCTGAGGAACACCACACTTTAACATCTTGCTTTCTGAACCGGTCTTGTTGATATATATTTGTTGACTGCGACCTTCTAGATATGATGCAAACCATGATAAGACGGAATATAAGATATGCATATCTTCCAGCGCCATTGATTCAGCAGATATTGCTCTAGTGTAATTTTTTTCGATGCAAATTCTGTTGCTAGCTTCTCTAGCTCCACAAAGACTGTGGACAACTTTACTTAGGCGTCTGTTGTGGGACATGCCGTGGTAGCTTCCTCCACATTTCGGTCCATTCTATGGCCAGATGGATTCAATTTACTATCAGTACTGCTTATGATAATATCTTCAATCAGCAGTCTGTGCTTTAGTTTTAAGCTCATGAAGTAAGAGTTCTTCTACATCATGGGCTTAAGCTAATAATGTTGCTATTACAGATCTAATGAGGGCTGCATATTGGTCTTAGCCCTCCATTTTCACGATTTTGTATCAGAATATTGAGTCCTTTTCTGCAGATCTACATTGTTTAGGTCCGTTATTTTTTACTCAAATTGTCGTCTACTAAACAGTGGCAACTATGTGTGTATAGGCCAGTGGCAACTATGTGTATAGGCTTTGGGTTCTGGCAGTGACTCTGTCCTGCTGCCCTCTTTGCTCTGGAGTATTTGATCCAGGGCAAGGGAAGGGGGGGGGGGGGGGGGGTGTTCCCTTAGGTCACCTGCTTTATAGTGTAAAGCAAGGGAATACCTCCCTTGGAGTCAGTAATTCCGAGTCGGTTCCGAGATGATTTTTAGGGTAAAGCCTATGTTTAGTCATTGGTGTAATTTTTAAGTATCCTTGAATACTTTTAAATGAGTATATAGAGTCTCATTTATCTAGACTCCCGTATTTATTGGCTTTCCTTAAAAAATATTAGTATAACGAGTTATACTGGATGTTTATAGAGATCATTGATGTTGTTGTGCTCAATTACAGAATAGTGTTGTGTCTTTCTTTTTTGATACAAATAAGAAAGATACATGTAAACCTATCTCTTCTTTCTCCCGTATTTATTGGCTTTCCTTAAAAAATATTAGTATAACAAGTTATACTGGATGTTTATAGAGATCATTGATGTTATTGTGCTCAATTACAGAATAGTGTTGTGTCTTTCTTTTTTGATACAAATAAGAAAGATACATGTAAACCTATCTCTCCTTTTCTCCTTACGGGAATAGGTCTGTTATAGCTAATTGAGTCTATTGGATTTTCCTTATGTCCTAGGCCCTCCAACCTTTTTACTATTCAGCTAAGTCTGGGTCATTGGTACAGTATAAAAATGTTAAAAAATTTATAGTAATTTATATATTTTTTATACTTACCAATGACCCAGACGGGGATGGCCCTCCCATGAGTTGGGAACTCATACCTCCCCGCTGAGTACATAACGCTTACCAGGCACTGGTTGTAAGAATGTCTTTTGGCGGCAATTTCGAGACCTCCTTGACACTGCGCATGTGAAGTGGAGTAAAGGTATGGAGGACCACATAGGACATGTAATTTTCGGTTTTAGATGCAAATTTTGGGGGTTGGGGGTAAAATTTGCGTTTGGCCCTAGATATTTTAGAGTTAGCACCAGCTAAGTCTGGGTCATTGGTAAGTATAAAAAATATATAAATTACTATAAATTTTTTAACGTTTGTTTTATTTTTGTCCAAAACCAAGTGGCACTTTCAATATCACACAGAATGGGGGATTTTTATCATTTCATTCATTTGTCATTCGAAAGAAAATTTATTTAATACGTAAATACAATTATATTATGGGACCAAAAAAGTTATTTATTAGGCCTACCTGGCTCTTTTTTCTGTGATTTCCGCCCTTTTTATTTAACACATTACACAAAGTGACAGCATTCAAGATTGTGCAGTTAAATAACCGTGTGTGTCCCAGCTGACGGTTATCTCACGTTCAGGTCGGTTGGTGTTTTTAAATAACCGACACCGAGTTGTATTTTTGGTTAACCTCCCAGCACTAGTGCCAGGTGGAGATGCTCAATCTATTTACCTATGCACCAGACTTGGTGTCACATGGGTTCCTAAAAATTCCTACAATAGAGAATAAAAGCTAAAAAAACATCATTTTGACGACCAAAAAATATTGTGATTTTTCATCCCAAAAGCCGTTAGAAATCTTCATTTAATAACTTGATTTCAATTTTTTCTTGAGGTGGTGGAAGGTTTTCTTCCGTTGGTGTAAGGATCAGTCGATAGACGTTGATGATCCGTCCATACTAAATATTGCCAATTTCCTTGTTTGACGTTCTCAAACTGCAGCCCGTCACTATTAAAAGGGCTATAGGTCTATGTTATCAGACACTTACACTCATCATGATAACTTGGCTATTGGATCTAATGCTTCATTGTCCATACTGGTTAGAAATTTCTCTATTAATAGACCTTGAACCCTCAGATTAATTCCAAAGTGGAATTTGGCTTGGGTTCTATTGAAGCTTAAAGAAGCTCCGTTTGAGCCGTTGGATGTTGTAGAGTTCCAATTCTTGACCTATAAAACAGCATTTCTCTTAGCCTTTGCATCTGCTAGAAAGTGCTAGTTAGTGAACTTCATGCTTTATCAGTTGATGATTCTCACTACCGTAGTGTGGGTAATACCATTACCCTAACTACAGAAGTAGGATTTCTGGCTAAGAATCAGAGTCCAGATAAACGGCCTGAACCTATTACCATTGAGGCTCTACCATCCTTGAACAACCGAAGACCTCTGCTGTGTCCAGTCAGGGCTGTGTGTATATATAAACGTCGATCAGATTTTATTAGAAAAGGAAGAAAATGCTTCTTTCTTTCATTGATTCCTAACAGAAAAGATATTTCTGTTCATTCAGTTGCTAGATGGATTCAGCTGGCAATACGCATTGTCTTTGAAAATCTATCTTCGGATCAACATTCTGTAAATAAGATATCAGCGCACGAAGTTAGAGCGCTGTCCACTTCTTGGGCTTATTCTAACAGTGTAGCCATTACTGATCTCATGAGGGCTGCGTACTGGACACAGCCCTCTACATTTACCAAGTTTTACCTGAGAAATTTTAGAGTCCATCTCCGGTGACCTTAGATCTTTGAGTCCTCTTTCTGTTGCTCAGAAAGTCGTCTGTTAATGGTTACATCTATAGTTATTTGGGCAACCGTTCCAGCAGGGACGTTCTGCTGCCCTCTTTGTTCTGCGGCCTCATACCTCAGGGGAGGTGGGGGAGGGGGGGGGGGGAACGTTTTTTTCCCTTATGAACATCTGATTTTATAGTGAAAAGCAAAGGAAGACCTCCTCCGGTGCCAGTAGTCCTGAGTCGGTGTTGGGATGGTTTTAATATGTAGTTCGGTGTGAAGCAATAACTATGTCTCATTTATGTATTGTTTTTAAAGTGTAGCTCACTGTGAAGCATTTGTATATGTCACGTGTCAAACAGGCTTTAATATACAATTCTCGGACACTTTTAAATGAGTATAAAGAGTCTCATTCTCTGGACTATCTTTATATATTGGCTTTTCTTCACTGAATTAGCATAATGGGTTCAGGGGTCAGCCTGGCAGCTGATTTTAGGGAGAAGTGACTTCTCCCTCCAGAGACTTTAGGGAGAAGTCATGGGCCAATTAGCATAATGGGTATTATGGGTTATCCTGGCATTAAATGGAGAATTGTAAATTATGTAATACTCAATTACATTGTTGGTGTTATGTCTTTCTCATTTCTCGTAAAGGAGAAAGACATATATAATTCCTTTTTTCTCCTATTCTCCTGTGGGAGATATTTTTTACTGAAGTGATTGGATTTTCCTTTATGTCCTAGGCCCTCCAGCCTTTTTACGATTCAGCTAGTCTGGGCCATTGGTTGTTGTATAAAAATATTATAAATTCTAAGTAATTTGTATATTTTTTATACTTACCAATGGCCCAGACGTGTATGGCCCTCCCATGAGTGGGCACTCATACCTCCCCGCTGTTTACAACATTTAACTGGCAATTATAGAAAGAATGATGTTTGGCGCCAATTTCAGTGTCTTCCTGGATACTGCACATGCAAAGATCTGAAAAGTATGGAGGATCAGATAGGATATTGAATTTTCGGTTTTGCATGCAAATTTTGGGGACTGGAGGGCAAAATTGTGTTTGGCCCTGGATTAATTTTTGAGTTAGCACCAGCTAGTCTGGGCCATTGGTAAGTATAAAAAATATACAAATTACTTAGAATTTATAATTTTCCATACCTTCAGTACAAATGTAACCTGTGAATAGCATATAAGTTACATTTCAAACTTTTGTTAATTGAATAAAAAAAAAAATCATCCTAACGGGTAATATGTCAAGACATTTCACTGCCAATCACTGAATTCCCCTTGTTTATAGACCTGCGTACCCTCAAATCTTCCAATACAGACCTT